>JBBPBX010031509.1:0-12612 GCA_038048925.1 Garcialebias charrua
TTCCCCTATTCAAAAAGGGGGACCGTAGGGTGTGTTCCAACTATAGGGGGATCACACTCTTAAGCCTCCCTGGTAAGGTCTATTCAGGGGTTCTGGAGAGGAGGGTCCGTCGGATAGTCGAACCTCGGATTCAGGAGGAGCAGTGTGGTTTTCGTGCTGGTCGTGGAACACTGGACCAGCTCTACACCCTCAGCAGGGTCCTGGAGGGTGCGTGGGAGTTTGCCCAACCAGTTTACATGTGCTTTGTGGACTTGGAAAAGGCATTCGACCGCGTCCCTCGGGGGGTTCTGTGGGGGGTACTCCGGGAGTATGGGGTACCAGGCCCATTGATATGGGCTGTTAGGTCCCTGTACGACCGGTGTCAGAGCTTGGTCCGCATTGCCGGCAGTAAGTCAGGCTCGTTTCCAGTGAGAGTTGGACTCCGCCAAGGTTGCCCTTTGTCACCGATTCTGTTCATAACTTTTATGGACAGAATTTCTAGGCGCAGCCAAGGTGTTGAGAGGATCCGTTTTGGTGGCCTTAGAATCGCTTCTCTGTTTTTTGCAGATGATGTGGTCCTATTGGCTTCATCAGATCGTGATCTACAGCTTTCGCTGGAGCGGTTTGCAGCCGAGTGTGATGCGGCCGGGATGAGGATCAGTTCCTCCAAATCCGAGGCCATGGTCTTGAGCCGGAAAAGGGTAGCATGCCCTCTCCGGGTCGGGGAGGAGGTCCTGCCCCAAGTGGAGGAGTTTAAGTATCTCGGGATCTTGTTCACGAATGAGGGAAAACTGGAGCGTGAGATCGATAGGCGGATAGGTGCAGCGTCCGCAGTGAAGCGGGCGCTGTACCGGTCTGTCGTGGTGAAGAGAGAGCTGAGTCAAAAGGCAAAGCTCTCAATTTACCGATCGATCTACGTTCCCACCCTCATCTATGGTCATGAGCTTTGGGTTATGACCGAAAGAACAAGATCTCGGATACAAGCGGCTGAAATGAGTTTTCTCCGCAGGGTGTCTGGACTCTCCCTTAGAGATAGGGTGAGAAGCTCAGTCATCCGGGAGGGACTCGGAGTAGAGCCGCTGCTTCTCCACATCGAGAGGAGCCAGTTGAGGTGGCTCGGGCATCTGGTTAGGATGCCTCCTGGACGCCTCCCTGGTGAGGTGTTCCGGGCATGTCCCACCGGGAGGAGACCCAGAGGAAGACCCAGGACACGCTGGAGGGACTATGTTTCTCGGCTGGCCTGGGAACGCCTTGGGATTCCCCCAGAGGAGCTGCTCCAAGTGGCTGGGGAGAGGGAAGTCTGGGCCTCCCTACTTAAGCTGCTACCCCCGCGACCCGACCCCGGATAAGCGGACGAAAATGGATGGATGGATGGATGGGTTTGCAACGGGTTTCATCTTTTGGAACGCTGTTCACTTTTTGCTGCGCGTTTGCACCCCTCGGCCACCGTAAGAGAAAGGTTGTGTGTGGGAACAATTAAATAACTTTTTGTCTTGGGTTAGATTTAAATAACAAATAGGTCAGTGTTTTGTTGAGGCAAGAAGCAACTTGATGTATCCAGTAATTGTTATAAATTTACATTTATTACCAAAGTTTAGGAAGAAAATATCAGTGCATGTAATCTTATCACTTTACAATTAGTTGCTCTAAACTGAAGTACAACAGGTTGCTGCTACAGTTGCAGCTCAGTGTCGTGATGGTATTAAAAATATTGTGATGGTATTAAAAGGTATTAAAAAGGTATTAAATTTAACTTGAGAATTTCTGTATATACCCTGACTTCACTGCTCGAATTCAGGTGATGAAGGAGTGGGAAGAAGCGGAGAGGGAAGCCAAGAACCTTCCACGTGCCGACAAAAAGGCCGTTATTCAGGTAAACAGCAGAATTATTTTTATTTTTTTGTGCTTAAAGCGTTAATTTATTACACTTCCATCAAAATTATGGAAGTGTTGAATGAAGAGCAAGTGTTGAATGATTAAAAAAAGCATCCACCCATACATGCATCCATCCATCATCCAACCACCCATTCATCCACCCATCAGTTCTTCCATCCATCCAGCCATCCATTTGTCCACCTGTCCATCCATCCACCCACCCATTCAGCCATCATCCATCCATCATCCATCCACTCACCCACCCATCCATCTTTTAATCCACCCATCCATCCATACATCAGTTCTTCCATCCACCCACCCATCCATCCATCCATTTGTCCACCTGTCCATCTTTTAATCCATTCATCCACCCACTCATTCAGCCATCATCCATCCACTCACCCACCCATCCATCTTTCAATCCATCCACCCATCCATCCATCCATCCATCCATCCATCAGTTCTTCCACCCACCCATCCATCCATCTGTTGATCCATCCACACACCCATCCATCTGTTCATCCATCCACACACCCATCCATCCCTCATCTATTCACTCACCCAGCCATCCACTCACCCACCCACCCATCCATTTGTCCACTCATCCATCCATCATCCATCCACCCATCCATCCATTTGTCCACCGTCCATCCATCATCCATTTGTCCACCGTCCATCCATCATCCATTTGTCCACCATCCATCCATCCATTTGTCCACCGTCCATCCATCATCCATTTGTCCACCGTCCATCCATCATCCATTTGTCCACCATCCATCCATCCATCCATTTGTCCACCGTCCATCCATCATCCATTTGTCCACCGTCCATCCATCATCCATTTGTCCACCGTCCATCCATCCATCCATTTGTCCACCGTCCATCCATCATCCATTTGTCCACCGTCCATCCATCATCCATTTGTCCACCGTCCATCCATCCATCCACTCACCCACCCACCCATCCATTTGTCCACCCGTCCATCCCTCATCCATCCACCCACCCATCCATCATCCATCCATCCATTTGTTCACCCGTCCATCCATCCATCATCCATCCACTCACCCACCCATCCATCTGTTAATCTATCCATCCACCCACCCACCATCCATCCATCATCATCCATCCACCCACCCATCTGTTCATCCACCCACCCACCATCCATCATCATCCATCCATTTGTCCACCCACCCATTCATCCATCCATCGCTGTATAGAGGTTTGTGGACGGGCGTGTAACATGTGGTATTCTGTGCGTGCAGCGCTTCCAGGAGAAGGTGGAGATGCTGGAGCAGGAGGCGGCCAGCGAGCGCCAGCAGCTGGTGGAGACCCACATGTCTCGAGTGGAGGCTCTGCTCAACGACCGCTGCCGCCTGGCCTTGGGGAGCTACCTGACTGGTCTGCAGCAGGACCCACCCAGGGTACGACCAATGCTTTCCTGCTCTGGATGCAAAAGATTCAAACCAGTCTTACCAGTCACATCTTCTAAAATAAACGGGTTCCTTTTAAAGAGACTTATTTTCATGAATAGTTCCCATAGATGTTTACTCTTCACTATGTGCAGGTAGAACTAATGATTCTTTGGGTTTAAATCGATCCATGTAGAACTTGTTTTATGTTTGAAAATACATTTTCTGATCTTGTTTTTTTTTTTTTTTGTCTCAGCCCCGTCACGTCTTCAGCCTGCTGAAGAAGTACATCCGTGCCGAGCAGAAGAACCGCCAGCACGCCCTTAAACACTTTGAACACGTTCGCATGGTGGATCCCAAGAAGGCGGCGCAGATCAGACCTCAGGTAACCAGGGTTGCCAGATCTCTGGACCGAAAGAAGCGATCAGCTCCTTCAAAACAAGCACAAATAAGCGACTCAATGTCCACGAGAAGCGAAAATAAAAACCCGCCACAAGCGGATGATCAAATTTGAAAGCGACTCCAGGGAAAACAAGCCCAATGCCGCTTGAAATAAGCGGATTTGGCAACTATGCAGGTAACCTCGAGTCTTTATCCTGTTTCTGATTTTAGTTATTTAACCTTTATTTATTCAGGTTAGTCAGCTCAGCTTGTTTACAGGAACATTGCTGCCAAGAGGCGGCAAGGAGGCTAGATTTCATGAGAAACAACCAAAAGTAGTGTGGGCCTTTGGGACGAGATGAAATTACTGGAACGTAGATTACATTTATTGGTGAACGTATGAAGACTGGATCGAAGGTTTGAAGGAGCGTTGCTGATTAAATTCAGACCTATAAATTATGTCAGCATAACGTACGATGGGGAGAAAGGTCATTTTGACCCTTTTGTGTATTGCAGAATGACCGTAAGATGATTTATTAGAAGGTCAAAGCAGAGTGAACTGTCCAACCAGATACTTGTAGAAACTGACAATTAGCAATGCTGTCCCATCCAGGGTGATAATAATTAGAAAGACAGGACACTGAAGGTAAGTTGCAATTGAAAATTATTAATTTAGTTTTGTCCGTATTTAAAGAAAGCATATTTAAGACTGCTGAAACTCAAAGGAAATCGAGGCAGCCGTCAGATATGGCCTTGTATATAAAATGGTATCATCAGCATACACGTGGATGTTAGAATGACCAGCAGCATGAACAATGTTATTTATGTAAACTTTAAAATTGCATTGGGCTAAGTACGGACCCCTGAGGAACTCCAGTGTTTCCCCTACCGTTATACAAACAGGGCGCCCCACCCTGTCGAAAGAACCAAGTTCCCTGCCTACCATATTCGACCCCCCATACCCATTCCACCAACATCTGCAGGCAGTGACGTTGCACAATGCTAGCTGCGCGCAATATAGACACGCTAGCTAAAAAGCTACAGAGTTAGCGCCCTACCAAGGCCAGTAAACTAGGGGAAACACTGGACTCCCATAAGCAGAACCAGGGGATTGGACCGGTAACCCCCAGCTTGCACCAGCTGTTTACGACCACAGCAAGCTTTTCTCTAATTGACCTGTTTTTAACCAATGGGAGTAAGATTTTACCAAATCAAAAACTTTAGCCAGCTCAACAAACAGCCACGCAACGACATGGATTTAACTTCTTTAAATAACTAACTCCTGTCTGAGGCACAGTTTATGTTGCAGTGCAGCTACAGTTCAGAATTTTAAAATAAATAATGGTAAATGTTTTTGAATGTTTACATCTCAGGTGCTCACCCATTTGCGTGTTATCGAGGAGCGCATGAACCAGTCTCTGGGACTTCTCTACAAGGTGCCAGGTGTAGCCGATGATATCCAGGACCAAGTTGGTGAGTTTATTGGTTCAGGACACAGAATATGTGGTACTTAGCTTAGGTCAGATCCAAGTTGAGCCCCCAATTTGTGTCACAACCAGGCTCAAAACCAGAAAATGACGACCGATGATGTTGGTTAGGAGTTTACGGGTTTAACTAGAAAGTTCTTGGATACATTTTGACAGGGATTACCATGTGGCGGCAAATTAAAAATTTTGATTTGACAGTATTAAGTGTGGGGGTTTGCTCTCAGCCACCACCACACCAAATTTCATCTTAAAGTGGCAAAATACTGTATCAATGAGTTAGTTATTTTTTTCTTTTTAAGCTATGGGGGCCAGTATGGTGGATTCAGTATGCGATGGTGAACTTTCTCAGATATAACCACACAAAACGTCAGCTCTGTGTAAAAATAGCTGAGTCATTTAAATTGAGCTTTGGTGGCCATCTTGGATTTTTTTATTTTATTCATTATTTATTGGATATTGCTCTCAGCTAGCACCACACCAAATTTCAGATTACTGATTTAAAGTGTTTTTCATTTTGAGCTCTTGCAACGAGTCTATGAAAAATGACTAAAAAAAAACTGTGTCTTTGTTTGCAAATTATGGTAGGGAAGTGGATAAAGCCTTTCAAGGCAATACCAAATAAATAAAGTTTAGAAACCCTTTTCAGGTGGATAATAATAGGCGGCTGCTTTACTAGGCAGTCCCTAATAAATAAAGTCAAGAAACCCTTGTCAGGTGGATAATAATAGGTGGCTGCCTTTTAAGGCAGTCCCCAATAAATAAAGTTAAGAAACCCTTGTCAGGTAGATAATAATAGGCGGCTGCTTTACTAGACAGTCCCCAATAAATAAAGTTAAGAAACCCTTGTCAGGTAGATAATAATAGGCGGCTGCTTTACTAGACAGTCCCCAATAAATAAAGTTAAGAAACCCTTGTCAGGTGGATAATAATAGGCGGCTGCCTTTCAAGGCAGTCCCCAAAAAATAAAGTTCAGAAACCCTTGTCAGGTGGATAATAATAGGCGGCTGCTTTACTAGGCAGTCCCTAATAAATAAAGTCAAGAAACCCTTGTCAGGTGGATAATAATAGGTGGCTGCCTTTTAAGGCAGTCCCCAATAAATAAAGTTAAGAAACCCTTGTCAGGTAGATAATAATAGGCGGCTGCTTTACTAGACAGTCCCCAATAAATAAAGTTAAGAAACCCTTGTCAGGTAGATAATAATAGGCGGCTGCTTTACTAGACAGTCCCCAATAAATAAAGTTAAGAAACCCTTGTCAGGTAGATAATAATAGGCGGCTGCTTTACTAGGCAGTCCCCAATTAATAACTTCTGATGTTCTTCAGTGAGTTCCCAGCACCACTGTTTGACCACACGGTAAAATCTTTGACTTTCTACATGAAACCTCCAGTTTAAGGCAACAAAACCACAGAAACGAAGCTAAAACGTAAACAGAGGACGTTTCAGCTGTTACTGCAGTAAACCGAGAGGGAAAACTAAATAATGAATCTTTTCAGGAGGCATCAACCACACCGTCAGAATCAGGATGATTTTATTACCGTTAAGTCTGATTTGGTGTCTCTGTACAATAAATAGTAGGAAGAGTTTGAAGACAGTGAGGGTCGCAGCAGATGGAACAAAGCTGTTTCTGTGGAGGGAGGTTCTGGTCCTTGTGGACCTGTTCGAGCAGCAAATGACCCGGGTGGGAGGGGGGTCTCGCCTCAGAGTCCTGGCAGAGCACAAGTCCTGCAGGGACGGCAGATTGTCACCTCTGCTGTCTTCAGAGCATTGCATTGCTGCAAGGAGATGTAAACATGGTTCAGTCAGAGAGTAGGAACGTGTTCGTATACTCGAACATGTGAAACCTTCAGATTGGACGGAATGGTTTAAGTTAGAAGACGGGCTGAGTTCGGAGAGCAGAGGTTCCTGAGCGTTCCTTTCGTCCCCGCAGAGCTCCTGCAGCGGGAGCAGGCGGAGATGGCCCAGCAGCTGGCCAACCTGCAGTCGGACGTGAGGGTGAGCTACGGCAACGACGCTCTGATGCCCGACCAGGAGCTGGGAGACGGCCTGACGGACTTCCTGTCCCAGGAGGAAACGCTGGGAGGAGTCGGCTTCGTCCACCCCGAGAGCTTCAACCAGGGTACCAAACGGCCGACGCCTTCGTTACAACGAAATGGAGCTCAGCGTCTGTTAATCCCGTCTTTTCTTTGTTCTCCAGTTGAGCTGATGGACACTCGTCCCAACCTTGACAGAGGCGTTCCCACACGGCCCGGTAAGTTCAGATGTTTTTATTTACTTATTGTTTTTGTTTATTTGTCCCTCGTAGCAGAGAGGGGAGTTGGAAATATCGTCCGTTCATACGTTCTTCTTGTGAGCTACCGTATTTTCCGGCGTATAAGTTGCTCCGAACTTTAAGTCGCAGCAGTCATGAAGAGCGAAAAACCTATATAAGTTGCATTTATAATGTGTTTATTTAATAGTGAACACAGCTTCATTTCGCATGGGCGGCGCCATCCATCCATCCATAGTGGCCGGAGCCGCTAGTGAAGCAAGCGTGTTGCAGTTCTTCGAAATTTAAAGCATCAGACAAAAATTGCGTTATGAATATGAGCGTTATGAATATGGAAAAATATATATATAAGTCGCTTTGGCGTATAAATTGCAGGACTGTCGAATCTATGCAAAAAAACTGCAACTTATATGCCGGAAAATACGGTAAATTAAAAAAATAAGCAACGTGTGGAATTCCGTTTTGGTGTGTGGCTTCATGTCGGTATAAGAAAGATCCCTATCAGAAATTGCGTTGTCACGTGAAAATCCAAGGAGGATGCACCACCTACCGAAATGTCATTCACACACACCCTGTCGACAACTGTTGTCATTAATGTAGCGATAAGCTAACGCGCAAAACATCCATCTCTGTCCCCCCATCAACAAGTAGTGGCGCGCAATACAGACGCGCTAGCTAAACAGCTACGTAGCTCTCCTTCTGTCACCCAACCCTCTAGCCCTGGTCAACAACTATTGTCGCTAATGTAGCGCTAAGCTAACATGAGCAAAACATTTATCGGTTTATGTCCCACCATCGACAACTAGTGGCGCGCACTACAGACGCGCTAGCTACGTAGCTCTCTTCTTCTGTCACCCACCCCTCCAGCCCTGGTCTACAACTGTCGGCACTAACGTTGTGCTAAGCTAACGCGCAGAACAGCCATGTCCATCTCCGTCTCCTCCGTTGACATATAGTGGAATGCAATACAGACGCACTAGCTAAACATGTCACCCTACCCTCCAGCCTTGGTCAACAACTATTGTCACCAATGTAGCGCTAAGCTAACATGAGCAAAATCGGTTTCCGTCCCACCATGGACAACTAGTGGTGCGCAATACAGACGCACTAGCTACGTAGCTCTTTTTTTCTGTCGCCCACCCCTCCAGCCCTGGTCGACAACTAAGCTAACGCGCAGAACAGCCATGTCCGTCCCCCCATCAACAAGTAGTGGCGCGCAATACAGACGTGCTAGCTAAACAGCTACATAGCTTTCCTTCTGTCACCCAACCCTCCAGCCTTGGTCAACAACTATTGTCACTAATGTAGCGCTAAGCTAACACGAGCAAAACGTCTATCGGTTTCCGTCCCACCATGGACAACTAGTGGCGCGCAATACAGACGCGCTAGCTACGTAGCTCTCTTCTTCTGTCGCCCACCCCTCCAGCCCTGGTCGACAACTAAGCTAACGCACAGAACAGCCATGTCCGTCCCCCCATCAACAAGTAGTGGCGCGCAATACAGACGCGCTAGCTAAACAGCTACGTAGCTCTTCTTCTGTCACCCAACCCTCCAGCCCTGATCAACAACTATTGTCACTAATGTAGCGCTAAGCTAACATGAGCAAAACATCTATCGGTTTCCGTTCCACCATCGACAACTAGTGGTGCACAATACAGACGCACTAGCTACGTAGCTCTCTTCTTCTGAGTTGCTCCCGGTAGGTCTGGATGTCGCCTTGCAAGGCAGGCTACCACTACCGGTGTATGAATGTCTGAATGAATGGGTGGATGGCTGGTATTGTAAAGCGCTTTGGGGCTCCTCACAGGGGGCTGGAAAGCGCTATATAAATAAGCTCCATTTACCATTCTGTCGCCAACCCCTCCAGCCCTGGTCGACAACTAAGCTAACGCGCAGAACAGCCATGTCCGTCTCCATCCCCTCCGTTGACAAATAGTGGAATGCAATACAGACGCGCTAGCTAAACGGCTATGTAGCGTTCTGCTTTTGTCACACATCCCCCCCATACACCAGTCGAAAACTGTTGGCGCTAACATCTGCATCTTTCCACAAACCCCTACCCCGGTCGACAAAAGTCACCTAAGAGATGAACGCCCTGCGGCCAAATGACCTAAGGGAAACAATGAAGTATAATTTCCTCTGGTGACTGGGGGTGGCCAAAGATTCATTTATGGGGGACATCATTGGCCACCCCCTGGCTCCTCCCCTGGTGGTGGATAAAATTGCTCCGTCCACTCGTCTGGATTCACTAAAAACATTCAGGTTGACCTCCATTACGTGTTAAAAGGTTCATTGCGCAGCTTTGGTGCGTACTTCTCTGTAACATTTTCTTTTTCTTCCAGTGACCGGAATGAAGATGGAGGCAATCCCCGAGCTGCGGATGGAGACGGAGGACAGGCAGAGCACGGAGTACGAGGTTCACCACCAGAAGCTGGTAAAGGCATACACAGCCGAAACCACAGTGGCGCAGGGAAAACGAGAAATAAAATAAATCTGACGGATCCGTGTCCCCACTTTCTCCACGCGACAAACTCCCAAGGTTGTCGCCATGGAGACAAGTACCTGCCGAGACGGCCGCAACAATCCATGCGTCACACTTCGTGCTCGTCTCTGACAGCTGCTGCCCTCCGATCGCAGCTAAAGGTTTTTTGATTTTTCGGCTCGTCGTCGTACTAAACGATAATCTCCTCCTGTGAAACCAGCACATAAACCCAAATCCACGGACCTTAATCCGTTAATCCCTGCGGGTTATTACAGATCACGTTTCAGACGTTTACTCCTTCATTAGATTTTCACCGTAGCCTCAGTTTGTTTCCCTGTTGAGTAAATAATCTGAAAGTTGCAGGAAAACAGCATCTTGAGGAGGAAGTGGTTACTCAGTTCAAAATAAAACACATCAGTTCATTTTCATCTAATCTGGTTTGTTTTTAGTCGGAGATTAATTAAACTAGTTTTATGTTCCACATCATCATCATGCACTGCACAGATTATTTTAATGAAATGAATCTGAATCCTGTTACAATAATCTGAATTATGTTAAATTAATCTGAATTATTGCATAATCTGGATTATGTTGCATTAATCTGATTGTTTTATCTCAATTATTTTTGGTTAATCTCGATTATTTTTTAATCTGAATTATTGTTTAATCTGAAATATTGTTTAATCTGATCCCTGTTAGTTTAATCTGGGTTATGTTCGGTTAATATGAATTTAAAAAAAAAAAAATCTAAATTACTGTTTAATCTGAATCCTGATGCCGTAGTTTAATCTGATGATTGTTTAATCTGAATTTAGTTTTAGTTGTTTGTTTATTATTACGTCAGTTATGGTTAGTTTTTGTTAATTACAGTATGTTACCGTAGTTTAATCGGAATTGTTGTTTAATCTGAATGTTACGTTCATCTGATTGTTTAATCTAAGTTGATTATGTCAGTTATGTTTAGTTTTTGTTAATTATGTTAGTTTAATCTGAATTATTGTTTAATCTGAATTATTGTCCAATCTGAACTGTTTGTTTAATCTGAATCATGTTGCGTAATCTGATTCTTTAATCTCAATTGTTAGTTTTAGTTATGTTTGTTTATTATGGCAATGGTTTAGTTTTAGATTAGTTTAATCTAGATTATTGTTTAATATGAATTATGTTTGTTTAATCTGGATTATTGTTTAGTATTAATTATGTTAGTTTAATCTGGATTATTGTTTAATATGAATTATGCTAGTTTAATCTGGATTATTGTTTAATCTGCCTAGTTTAATCTTGATTATTGTTTAATTTGAATAGTTGTTTAATCTGGATTATTGTTTACGGTAATCTGCATAGTTGTTTAATCTGGATTATTGTTTAATCTGCATAGTTGTTTAATCTGGATTGTTGTTTAATCTGTTTAGTTGTTTAATTTGAATAGTTGTTTAATCTGGATTATTGTTTAATCTGCATAGTTGTTTAATCTGGATTATTGTTTAATTTGAATAGTTGTTTAATCTGGATAATCTGCATAGTTGTTTAATCTGGATTGTTGTTTAATCTGTTTAGTTGTTGAATCTGGATTATTGTTTAACTTGAATAGTTGTTTAATCTTGATTATTGTTTAATCTGCATAGTTGTTTAATCTGGATTATTGTTTAATTTGAATAGTTGTTTAATCTGGATAATCTGCATAGTTGTTTAATCTGGATTGTTGTTTAATCTGCTTAGTTGTTGAATCTGGATTATTGTTTAATTTGAATAGTTGTTTAATCTTGATTATTGTTTAATCTGCATAGTTGTTTAATCTGGATTATTGTTTAATCTGCTTAGTTGTTGAATCTGGATTATTGTTTAATTTGAATAGTTGTTTAATCTGGATAATATGCATAGTTGTTTAATCTGGATTGTTGTTTAATCTGTTTAGTTGTTGAATCTGGATTATTGTTTAATTTGAATAGTTGTTTAATCTTGATTATTGTTTAATCTGCATAGTTGTTTAATCTGGATTATTGTTTAATTTGAATAGTTGTTTAATCTGGATAATATGCATAGTTGTTTAATCTGGATTATTGTTTAATTTGCCTAGTTGTTTAATCTGGATTATTGTTTATCGGAATAGTTGTTTAATCTGGATTATCGTTTAATCTGCATAGTTGTTTAATCTGCATAGTTGTTTAATCTGGATTATTGTTCAATCTGCCTAGTTGTTTAATCTGGATTGTTTAATTTGAATAGTTGTTTAATCTGGATTATTGTTTAATTTGAATAGTTGTTTAATCTGGATTATTGTTTAATCTGCATAATTTAAATTTAATCTTGACCTCCGCTGACCATCTGCCCTTCATCGCCACCCGCAGGTCTTCTTCGCAGAGGACGTCGGCTCCAACAAGGGGGCCATCATCGGCTTGATGGTGGGAGGCGTCGTCATAGCAACCGTGATTGTCATCACTCTGGTGATGCTGAGGAAGAAGCAGTACACCTCCATCCACCACGGGGTCATCGAGGTGAGGGGGACACCGCGTTCGAGTGTCGATACTTGTTAAAGCTGTCACGTGTACGTCGCACACCTGAGCTTGTCTCTCTGTGAGTAACTCCGCCCCCTTCCGTGTCTAGGTGGACGCCGCCGTCACCCCCGAGGAGCGCCACCTGTCCAAGATGCAGCAGAACGGCTACGAAAACCCAACCTACAAGTTCTTCGAGCAGATTCAGAACTGAGCGGAACGTCACGTGTAGACACATGA
>JBBPBX010031509.1:12668-31144 GCA_038048925.1 Garcialebias charrua
CTCACGTCTTCAAGAGGCTCTGAGACTGTAGTTTTTTTTCTCTCTCTCCGTTTGGTCACTTCGCGATTTTTTGTTTTCTTCGATAAAATGAGTTTTTGCACGTCGCTCCTGTCTGGGCCTGCCGATGTACAGAAAGAAGCCCCGCCCCCTCCACAGCAGGGCGGGGGAGCGTCAACACAAAAACAAACCCGTTTTTCTCCGCACTGATTCGGGGCCGGCGTTAGGGCTTTTCTTTTCGGCCGCACGCCGATCGTTCAACGTGGAGCGTTTTTTTTAAACGAGGCGTTGGCCCCGCGGTCCACACTGGAGCTAGAGCACGCCCCCTCCTCCTCAATCACCCCCTCCTCTCCATCGTGTCCGTCTTCATACGACAGCTGGGCTGTGTTAAAGTTGCACGGGGCTCTCGCATCGGGGGACGAAGAGTTCCTCGTTTCCATTTTATTTTATTTTTTTCAAAAAAATTCAGAAAATTAAAAAAATATAAAAAATATCAGAGTACCGTAGACCAACTGACGTAAAGTCATGTTTTTTTTAATGGCGTGTAACGTTGCTGAAATCTTTGCTGTTCTCCGTAGCGTGCATGACAACTGGATTAAAATTAAAATAAAAACACCTGTAGATTGTCATTCTTGCGGGATTTTACATTTGGCGTACTCACGACGTCAAAGGACGGAAACATAAATCTGCTTCATCACGTAAAGTTTTGCAGCGGAGTTACGGTTAATATTAAGGTGGTCAACGCCCACAAACAGGGGCGGGGCATGTCAGAACACTCACAAATGGGGGCGGGGCATGCCAGAACATCCACAAATGGGGGCGGGGCATGCCAGAACACCCACAAATTATAATAATAATAATAATGAATTCAATTTATAACACACTTTTCATTAGTGAAAATCTCAAAGTGCTACACACATTGAATGCTACACACATTCATACACCGGTAGCGGCAGACTACCATGCAAGGTGCTTTCCAGTCCTACCGGGAGCAACTCGGGGTTAAGTGTCTTGCCCAAGGACACAACGACACATGGTGTGGGGAACCGGGATTCGAACCACCAACCTTCCGATCGGGGGACGACTGCCATTACCACTACGCCACAGCATGTCCGAACACCCACAGATGGGGGCGGGGCATGTCCGAACACCCACAATTGGGGGCGGGGCATGCCGGTACACCCACAATTGGGGGCGGGGCATGTCAGAACACCCACAAATGGGGGCGGGGCATGCCAGAACACCCAGAAATGGGGGCGGGGCATGCCAGAACACCCAGAAATGGGGGTGGGGCATGCCAGAACACCCATAAATGGGGGCGGGGCATGCCGGAACACCCACGATTGGGGGCGGGGTATGTCAGAACACCCACATATGGGGGCGGGGCATGTCCGAACACCCACAAATGGTGCGGGGCATGCCGGAACACCCACAATTAGGGGCGGGGCATGTCAGAACACCCACCCTGGGGCATGCCAGGTAAAGGTTTATGGATGTTTGTCACCAACTAAAGTTTAATCAGTCTGAGTTAATGCTTGGAGAGGAGCCTGCAAGTGCACGTCTGTAAACCGAAAAGGTCGTCTCGACCTTGAATCTGATATAAAAACACTTCCTGCTTCGCTGTCGGGTACAGATACCGACGAGGCTTCGAGCATGTAACTCTCTACGTCTGTGAATAAAAGACCGGTTAAAAAAAAAAATCTTGTCCTCCCGAGTGGCTGATTTGAGAAAAGAGGCGATGAAACGGTTTTGTTTCCTGGAGCTGCATGGCCGGGGGAGGGGGAGGCGGCTTTGTCTTTTTCCCCGATTCTTATCGTTTCACGTCTGATCTGTGCAAACGGAGCGTGTCGGGTCAAGAGGAGTAATTCTGCATGTTTGTGTCATTTTTCTGTACGTTTTTCTTTTTTTTTTTCAATTGAGTCGTCATTTTGCTTTTCTGTAGATCAAACAGGTCGAGCGCTGGGAGAAGAGGAGGAGGAAGGAGGAAGGAGAGGAAATGACTCCTCAGTTCCGGATGGTCTGTGTGTATATAATGGATTTTCACCCCCCCTCCCTTCCCGCGCCTCCTCCGTCTTTCCTTTCCCTGCTCCCCCGACTTCTCCGAGGAGCAGTAGCGCCGACGTACGTTCGCACTTAAAGAAACGCCGTGAGACCCCCCTCGCTGTCGTCAGTCTGGGGGGGAAGTATTTGTTTTGGGGGGGTCTGTGCTTTAATAGAAGCCCAGCAGAGGGCAGTAGAGTAGAAGAGAAAGCAGGATTTTCTTTTCCTTTTCCTGTGGGCTGTACATTTGTTTTTGTTTTCTACTGTGTAATATTGTGCGGGCCATTTGCATCGACTGAGGAAACGCTTTCTACACTGTTACTCCATATTAAAGTTTTGAATGTACATACAAAGAAACGTTTGTCCTCGCGTTTTTATTCACGTCTGATGCGAAGAAGCTTTTTGTTCCCTTTAGGTTAACAGGTGCTTTACACCAAACGTGAAGTCGTTCACAACAAATGAACTCTAGTGCTTTTGTTAAATGTTCTTTAATGAGGGTCTGAGCTTACCCTTTCATGTATTTGTATTAATTTATTCATTCATTTCAAATTTAAAACACAAAAGAACAAAAAAATTACAGAACGATGTAGAGAAATGAAGAACAAATTTAAAATGAAAGGAGATAATCTTATAATATCTGCCCAGTTTTTTTTAAACAAAATTCCATTTAAACAATCAATTCAAGCAAAATTTATCCATGAACCATATTTATAACTCATAATATAATTTATAGATATTTTAAATATATAACATTCACACATAACTTTTCAACAGTCTATTAATCATTTTCTTAAATACAGACTTTGACTGTGCAACTTTACCATCATATTCCTACCAATTCCATGTATTAAACTAAAACGACCCTTTAAACTTGTTCTATACAGTATTGTGGTTTAACAAAAATATTGGTACCCTTTAAATTGTAACAACTATTCCTCTTTACAAAAAACTTTTGAATATTTTAAGGTAGAGTGTTGTTTTGTGCTTTATACTGTACATTGGTAAAAAAAATATATATTCCACCAAATCATAAAATCCTAGTAAGTTCAGTTTATATTTTATACCACTTTCAAGTGTTTGTATGCACCTAAATTGAACATAAGTAGAAAAAGCAGTCTATTTCTAAAGAAAACTCTTTAAAACATAACTTATATTCTGTAAGGTTGCAAGATCTTATTAAAATGATCTATTAAAAAAAATAAAATCGATATAATGTGAAATTGTGACGGGTAATGTCATTGGGACACGAACACCAATGCGCATGCGTAAAGTCTAGCCTCACGTACCCAAATAGTCATAGCAACTTCCGGTAATAACGATCGTTTGTTGTGAACGCAAAATAGAAACGTCAAACTTATTAACTACAGTATTCATGTTTATTGAGATAGGGAAGCTATACTCATTGATGATAACGAAAATACACAACGATTTAAGTTAAGTTCACGTTAAAATAACCGGAAATTCGCTTAATTTTATTTTTATTTTATTTTTTGAATGAAGCAAATATAACGAACAAGGCAAAAATATCAATATAACAGGGCATACAATACAAGAACAGGAGAAAAAAAAAATTAACATTTGATATGATAATAAAATTACACAGATAATTATTAATACCATTCTAAATAACAACAACAAAAAAGAAAAAGAACATATTGAGGAACATAGCATAATGCTAAATTAGTAACAAATGTAAGAGAAGTTTCAAGTTTTAGGATAAGCCATTAATATATTCGTATAAGGATTGAGCTTTTGGAATTTTGCAGCGTTTAAGTACATTTTTAAATATATTTATTTCATTTAAAAAATTGCGGAACAAGGGAGAAATTTTCAAGCAACGACTTTTGTGGATAAAAAAATTTGCCATAAGGATTAGGTTGTTGTTACCCAAATTTAAAGCTTCATTTCCTGTTAGCAAACCAAATTTAATTGTAGTAAAATCTAATGGTGGGATAGAACTCTTAGTTATAATCCAATTGTGCAAGTCTTTCCAAAAAACATTAGTGATATTACAGTTAAAAAAAAGATGTTCTGCTGTCTCAATATCCGAATTACAAAATGTGCAAGTGTTATATTAATTATAATATAGTATTATTTAATAATATATTAATTAATACTATATTAACTTTCTTTTGTAATAAATCATTGCAAGGGTAAATTTCATACATAATTTTTAAATTAATTTCTTTAGTTTTTTTGTGGGAGTGGATAGGAAAGGTATTTGGTTCTGATTATTTTTTTAGAGGAATTATCATACTTTTTAAACAAATGTTTTCTTTTCAAAGTACAGGGGAAGAGTATTGAGGTCAAAGTATTTCTTATGACTTTATTATTACATTTTTTTGTCTATGAAATCGCAACCATTTATTAATAAAGAAGGTGTTGTAGGATTAACATTGGAGTATGTAATTATACCTCTAATCATCTGAATCAAAGCAGGTGGGATGGATTTTATCACTTTCTCAAATTTAGATTTAGTACAGTTTAATGTGTATTTTTTGATAAAATCATCATATGATAAATATCTAGACCACAATGCGTCACAAAATACTGATTTTGAGCATGCGCAGTAGAATCTTTGCTTCGCTCTTACCCACAATCCACCGCGGTCCTCCACATTAGGATCTCTTTAGCTCCGAGTGTCAAACTCAAGGTGAGCACGACTTTTTAAGATGACTTTCAATGTAAAACAGAACTTTATCTTGTTGGTGACTGCTTTGCGTTCTGATAAATGCGTACATTTAATTGTTGCAAATTCGGGCGAATTAAAAAAGCTCTAGATTCAAGAGTTTCTTTTAAAAGCCCCACCGAGTTAGCTTAAACTAACTTAGCATTAGCGGCTGCGTGTGTCGTGAAGTCAACATTTTGACTTTGCTCAAATCGTTTTATCATAATTAATAAAATATAGCATATTGCCGCTGTGACAGTATTATTTCAAGCTGAAAGGAATGTTTGACATATCAGTTCTGAGCTCTTTATAGTAGAAGTTAGCATCAAAGGAGCTAGCTGTTGCTAACGCTAAAATGAGTTGAACGTCCTTGTAACTCTTGAGTTAAAATTTATAATTTAACTTTACCAAGTTCTTCATATTCATAAATTATTTACAGATCACGTATTTATTTATTTTTATTTTATTTATTCATTTTATAAATGAGATACAACAATTAACATATACGTAATTGGAAAGAAAAAGAATGTAAAAATATTTACAATAATGAAATACAACAATTATGTAATTGGAAAAGAAAAAAAACGTACAGTATAAAGAAAAAAAAATATATAAAATATAAAATGAAAGGTAACGGATGAAGAATATATCTTATTAAATCTGCTCCTCTTTTATCTAATAAGAATTTAGACAAATTTTCTGTAAATAACTCATTCAATTTTCAATTATATTATTACTCATTTAACTACATTCATTTATATTCGTTTAACAATTCAACCTTAACCAGTTTTTTAAAGACAGATCTTTTACAGATCACGTATATTTGTTATTAAAATGTTTGAAGGTCTAAAGAGTTAAATAAGAGGGGAAGTAGTTTCAGTTTTTTTCATTTAAAAACTATTCGTGTTGTGCTTTTTTACATGTTTAACTTTTAATTGTATGAGTTTATTCTAAATGTCTAGCACTTTATAAGAAATGAGAAGAACTGAAAGGTAGATCTTGACAAAGAAGCTAAAATAAGACCAAAAAAAAGTGTAAGTTTGGAAATATTTCAGTAGATCCAGGACTCATTTGTCTAAAACCCTAAAATGTGAACTCAGATTTAATGACGATGCTGTTGGGACGATCATAAATACATAAAAAGATGGCGGTCCTGTTCTGAGACGGTTTTCCTCCCTTCAGATGGCGCTTCATCGGTTGTTCCTGCTGTCCTCGGCGCTGCGCTCCGCCGCGAGCCTCACCCTGCGCAGGAACATCGGCATCTCCGCCATCGTCTTCAACAAAGCCCGGGAGCTCGACCCCGTCCAGAAACTGTTCCTGGACAAGATCCGGGACTACAACACCAAGAGCAAGTCAGTCCATAATACTCAACTCCTTTAATTTACCCCGCATGACGTAACCTCTGAAGTGAAACTATTTGGATTTGAGTCCTCACGTAAAGATCGGCCATGACGAAACAGACTCTTTCTGAAGGTGTGCTATGAAGTGAGGTTAACGTATGAGCTGGAGGTTTTCAGTCTTCGTTCAAACCTATTCTGGAACAGGTGAAGTTAAAAGTTTGAGGTAAAATTTGTCAGAACTGCAATATGTACAGGACATACACAGGATTGAAATTGCGTTTCTCTCAGTTGATGATGATGTTGTTGCACAGAAATGTTGTTGGCTGAAATCAAGACGCTAGCCGATGCGCCGTTCTGCAGCAGCTGTTAGTAAGCGTTGTTAGCGTTGCATTAGAGCGGGGCGATATCTCGATATTTAAAAAATAATGATATACAGGTAGTCCTCGACTTATGACGGAGATCCGTTCCTACACGGCGGCGTAAACCGAATTTCGACATAAGTCGGAACATACGTACATACTTCACCTTATACGTACAGTACTGTATTTTACCAGGCACTTAGCCTATCCTAACACAGTACCCTACATAATTATCAAAAAATATACATTTGGAGCCATAATGAAGGGAAAAACTGAGTTAATTTTCTACTGGGATGCTGTGGTGAAGAAGTTTCCTCCTTCCCTCCGTATTCTCTATTGGGTTTACGACGTAAAACCGCCGTCCAGCTCGGTCCATCTGCCGTATTCCGTTCCGTTTCCGACGTACAACAGGGTTCACAGTACAGTTTTGTTTTTTGAATGTCTAGAGGGCCAGACTTAGCTTTTTTAGAGAGTACAGGGCAGAATTCCTCCGCAGCTACGTTTACTACGTAAAACCGGAAACTGCGTAACTCGGCTTTTCAAAATAAATTTTCAATTAAAAAATAATAATAATTATGTGAGATGCGTCGTAACCGCGAAACGTCGTAACTTGAGACCGTCGTAAGTTGAGGACTACCTGTACTTTTTTTGCGATATAAGTTGAGACTATTTCGGTATAAATTGATATAGTTTTGTACTTGAAAATCCTCCTGCTGCCTTCTTCCTCCCACTCGTCCTTCTCCGTCACTGAACACGAGCATGATAGTTTGGATTTAAATAGTCAGAAAAAAGATTTCTGTAGACGCAGTGTTAATTTTGTCGACTAATTATTTTCGTCGACTAAATGTTTTCATTGATTTGTCAACTAAAATTAGACTAAAACAAAAAAAATTCTGATGACTAAGTAATGACTAAAACTAAATGATGTTTTAGTCACATGAGTAAGACTAAAACTAAATTAAAAATAGCTGTCAAAATTAACACTGAAGGTTAGACAAATAAAGATGTTTGAAAAAAGTTTTATTTGTTGTTGTATGTATTGCATATTAAGATTAATATTATGGTTAAAACATTGTTTTGTTTTAGTAACTACAGAGAATTGATGAAATTGATGAAAAGTTTTTACTATGTATAACTTAGTCGACTTAATTGACTGTAGATTTAGTCGACTAAATGTTTTCATTGATTTGTCAACTAAAATTAGACTAAAACAAAAAAAATTCTGATGACTAAGTAATGACTAAAACTAAATGATGTTTTAGTCACATGACTAAGACTAAAACTAAATTAAAAATAGCTGTCAAAATTAACACTGTGTAGACGAGGCTGAAAACGGTCCTGACAAAAGGTCAGAACTACGAATCTTTTTCACCATTTAAACAGCGGAGAGGAGCATGAACCGTGAAGCTGCAGCTCAGTGTTTTTTCAGCCCGCTTTCTTGAAACAAACCACGGGTCGGAGCTAATTTAGCTGAGCCTTGTGAGAGGAGCAGAGAGAGGCAGCGACGTTAATAAATCAGCAATTTATCCTATCACTAAGACACAGTCCTTTACAAGATGGCTAATGATAGGTACAGTATTTTCATTCATTTTAACCTCTAAATAAATAATTCACACAAGACAACAGGCGTGAGATTTTTGACTCTTTGCAAAGATGGAAGTTCACTTGATTAGGTCAGAATGAACTCCAACTTCCTAAGATTTGAGTCTTTTATTCAAGCGAGTGACACAGAAGCAATATCAGCGGAGGTCAAGCACAGTTTTCATCACATCTTCTCAGGCGATAAACTGGAGCCGAACATTTTGTTTGTAATCTGTTCTGGGAAACCTAATTAGGTCGTGCAGCATGACAGGTTGATAATCAGCTTTTGTGCACCTAGTAAAAAACTTTACCGCAGCTTCACACACGCTGACTAACATGAAGGCGGCGTAGCTGAATGGACTGTACTTATACAGCTCTTTACTACACAATCATACACTCTACTAGATCTCCACAAAGAATAATCAGTACTTTATCACATTCATGGGACACATCAGAGGCAATGAGGGGTTCAGTGTCCTGCTCAGGGACACTTCAGCATGTGACTGCTGTTGGAATTGAACTCCCAACTCTCCCATTGCAGGACGACTGCTCTAGTCTCTCAGCCACAGCTGCCCCCAGCTGAAGAGGATTATTATTTAATATATGTAAAAAAAAAAAAAAAAAACGTAATAGTTAATTTATTTAGATATTTATTTTGTAGAGTTACAGCTGTTTGTTAATAAATGTGCCTGTGTGACAACTGGGACAAAGCTTTGACTCAGATATATATTTTGTTATTTTATGGAAAGAAAAAAAAATATCGAGATATATATCGTATATTGCGATTTATCATAAAAAATATTGAGATATTAATTGTGGTCCATATCGCCCAGCTCTACTGCGTTTGTATTGCGCACAGTTTGAAGTCTGAGCAGACTTGCTCCCGATGTTTCCACCTAAATGGTTTTTTCTCCCAGACTCTATACGCTGGTCTGATTTATTTACAGCTGATATCTGATTAGCAGCTGAATCATACGAGTGTTTTGTTTACATCGAGCGCGTACCTGCATTAATTCACACAATATAACTGGAAACATCGTGGAGGAAACTTTTATTCTTCCTCTGTTATATCAAAGTAGTATTGTTTATATTTATAATACACAATAAGCATCTTTAACACGAGCTGCTAATTAAAGTGTTTGTGTATTTTGCACAGAAGCAGCTTCAAATGATCTCTTCCTCTTCAAAGCCTGAACTCTTTGCCTGTTTCCTCTGGAGTTAAACTCCTTCGTAGCGCACCTTTCAGGTTTTATTCCGGCGCCCCCGCGTCATTGTTGCTCTGATGGGTTTTGATGGTTGCTTGGTGCCTTGGCTCCCTCAGGGCTGCCGGCGGCATTGTGGACGCAGGCCCCGCCTACCAGAAGAACCTCGCTCAGGAAATAACCAAGTTGCAGAGGCTTTACGGCGGGGGAGACCTCAACCAGTTCCCCGACATCAAATTCACAGGTCGGTTTCGGGGTTTTTCTACTTTGTGATGGAAAGACGAACAAAAAGCTGGTTTTAAAAGATCAAAAGTTAGAAATATTGTCATGGGGAGAAGAAATGTACGGAGATTAATTGGTCTCAAAAGTAGCTGCACTACAACATGTCATACACGTGCACAAATCACGGATCATCTGCCTGTGAACGAGACTTTTGAGACTTACCGCTCCACGCTGCGTTCAGTGCAGGTGAAAAGCTGGGACATCTGAGCTTTGGGTTATTGAGAAAAGACTAAATTAGGGGTGCACCGATTTATCGGCCCAGATTTCCTTAATTTTGGGAAATCGGAAATCGGCCAATGCTTGAATGAGAAACCGATTTTACTGATTTTTTTTAGTTTTAACAACAATTGTCTAAACTTCATTTATATTTCAGAGCACTACCTTGTGACCAGTTAAAACAAGTTTGTATTGTTTCTAGATCTAGAATATTGTTCAAGGGTCTGTTTTTCAACAAAATAAGATTGAAAATTGAAGACGCATTGTGACCTTACAACATCTAACAGTGTTGTTTATAAAACAAAATCGGTCAGACTTTGTAGAAATCGGTGATCGGCGTATGCATTTAGTCACTAAATGCATACTGTATGCCGACAATTGTTTGCTCTACATGGTCATTGATGAAGATAAAAGATAATACAGGAAAAATGTACTTTTCCAAAATTAGAATAACCTGCTCATTCTGGGACGTTTAATTCGGCTGTACAGTCCTCAAAATTAAAATGTTCTTTTTGTGGAAAAGTACCGGAAAAATTTAATAAGAAATCCAGTAGACTGTCCCGATAAACAATAAATCAATTAATTATCAACCTCGTTTTCATTTATCGTCTATCGTTTCTTCATGTCTCTCTACTGAAGACACTGGACGACAAACGGCTCAACTCCGGGGCTCTTCACTGACTCCTCCCTTTTTTCTTTTCGCTATAAAATCAGTTTTAACGTCCAAAATCGCGTTTTTGTCGTTAAAAGCTGAGAAGCTAAGCTACGAGCTAAGCTAACAGGCCAACTTCAGAATGGGGGGGGGGGAAACTCCCATCTTGTCGAAGCTCCAAAATTCACGTTTGAAACTCGTGCCTTTGTCTAAAAAGTAGATTTTCTCTGCAAAAAGAAGCTGAGAACTTGTTTACTGATTTTTTAATTAAAAGATTTGTGTGAGCCTCCGCCATTTTGAGAATCCCAAAAATGGAGAGACGGCACATGTCACGTCAAGGGGCCTCCCTCCCATTTTTCTTAAAGACACGCTGCTCGCTTCCTCACTATCCATCCTTCGCTTCAAACAGTCTTATACTGCCATCCAGTGGTGGAAAAGAGGTACTACATAAAAAATTAACAAATATTTCTTCTTAAATTTGACAATAGTTACTAATTATTGTCAAATTTCTAACAGTACCATCGTTTATCGCAATAATTTCGGAGACAATTAATCGCCCAGCAAAATGTATTATCGTGACAGGTCTGTTGGTAATTATTGTCAAATTTCAAGCAATATCGTTTATCGCAATAATTTCTGAGACGATTAATCGCCCAGCAAAATTTATCGTGACAGGTCTGTTGGTAATTATTGTCAAATTTCAAACAATACCGTTTATCGCAATAATTTCTGAGACGATGAATCGCCCAGCAAAATTTATCATTGTGACAGGCCTATTGGTTGCATATTTTAAATAATTTCAAAATGCTTAGTTTATTCTTCCTGTTCTTGTGCATTTTGACAACTTTTCGTGCATGCACGATTGTCTGACTACTTTTGACACAAATTTATCTCCATAGCAGTTTCTTGCAGAAGGACAGACTCCTGACGGAGAGTTAAATTTTATAGTTTAGGGGAAAGTTATTTATGAAACAGTTAAAATATGGAAGTTTAGGCCAGAGTTCCTTCCTCGTAGAAGCTCCTGATTTATGATTCTAATTAGAGAAAGTGCTCTCTTAGTCCCCGGAGGGTAAATATTGTGCCGCCAGCAGTTTATACGCACTTAGTTTCACGCAATAAAGGCACTAATAGCCGCAGTGCCGGTGTAACGGCGAGGCGCGGTAATTATGACGCAAATGTTTTTTTGCTTCGACGCGGTTTATAGCTCAGTGTCATGAATATTTATTCTTCTGCCTCTGAACAGATGCGCTGTCATCTGCGTCTAAAAATAGCAGAGCTGGTGACGGAAACATCACCTCCGGAGGCTTTTTATTCCTGCGCTTCTGTGTTCTTTTGATGTTGTGGCTTTTCTGAATTAATTTAGACTGTTTCATTTCCACAGAGCCGAAGTTTGACGAGGGCGCAAAGTGAAGGATGTCCGAGTCATCATCTCCTACACGTCACAAACATGTATTTAATAAAGAGTTCATGGGTTTAGCTGATGTTCTGGTGGTCATTGAAGCTTTGAAGCTTCAGTCTGCGGCCGAATTCCCAAGAATTTGACCCTGAGATGATTTTACGTCATAAAATAGTTTAAATGTTTGATTTTATGTTGACTTTGGCTTCTCAGCACCAAAAGTTTATTCTGTACAGACAGTCTATGTAGCAGCTAGCTGTAGCACCTCTTGCAGCAGTTGTACGTAGTATTTCTCTTAGAAAAAACTGGACGTGTACTGATGGTGGTGGAAACGTTTATAAATCAGCAGAGATCCTCTTTGGTCGTTAGCTCGTTGATCTGGTCACAAATAAATAATTTCTCTAAACTGTTAACTTAAGTATGTACAGCAGGTATTAAAACACAAGGAGTCAAGGCTTAAAATTATGACTAAATTAAAATTTTCAAATGTTGGCAACTTGTGACAAAACTAGCTCTGAAGCTAACACTATAGTATACATATTACGAGCGCTTTCGGGCTGCTCACTGCACCACCTGGTAGGTGGTTGGGTTAAATGCAGAGACGAATTTCGTCTGTGTATGGGAACATACGCAGATGACAGGAATAGACATTATTATTATTATTATTATTATATTAGCGCTCAAGCTAACACTGCACATATTAGCTCCGGAGTTAATGCTGCATTCGTTAGCTCAGAAGCTAACTATATATATTATCTCTGGAGCCGATGTCGTGCATGTATTACAAACCGGATTCCAAAAAAGTTGGGACACTAAACAAATAGTGAATAAAAACTGAATGCAATGATGTGGAGGTGCCAACATCTAATATTTTATTCAGAATAGAACACAAATCACGGATCAAAAGTTTAAACTGAGAGAATGTTTCATTTTAAGGGAAAATTATGTTGCTTCAAAAATTTCATGGTGTCAACAAATCCCCAAAAAGTTGGGACAAGTCCATTTTTACCACTGTGTGACATCCCCCCTTCTTCTTACAACACTCAACAGACGTCTGGGGACAGAGGAGACCAGTTTCTCAAGTTTAGAAATAGGAATGCTCTACATTCATGTCTAATACAGGCCTCTAACTGTTCAATCGTCTTGGGCCTTCTTTGTTGCACCTTCCTCTTTATGATGCACCAAATGTTCTCTATAGGTGAAAGATCTGGACTGCAGGCTGGACATTTCAGTACCTGGATCCTTCTCCTACGTAGCCATGATGTTGTGATTGCTGCAGAATGTGGTCTGGCATTATCTTGTTGAAAAATGCAGGGTCTTCCCTGAAAGAGATGACGTCTAGATGGGAGCATATGTTGTTCTAGAACCTGAACATAGTTCTCTGCATTAATGGTGCCTTTCCAGACATGCAAGCTGCCCATGCCACAAGCGCTCATGCAACCCCATACCATCAGTGATGCAGGCTTCTGAACGGAGCGTTGATAACAACTTGGGCTATCCTTGTCCTCTCTGGTCCGGATGACATGGCGTCCCAGTGTTCCATAAAGAACTTCAAATCGTGACTCATCTGACCACAGAACAGTCTTCCATTTTGCCACACTCCATTTTAAATGACCCCTGGCCCAGTGCAAACGTCTGAGCTTGTGGAGCTTGCTTAGAAATGGCTTCCTCTTTGCACTGTAGAGTTTCAGCTGGCACGGTGGATTGTGTTCACTGACAATGCTTTCTGGAAGTATTCCTGAGCCCATTCTGTTATTTCCTTGACAGTGGCATTCCTGTTTGAGGTGCAGTGACATTTAAGGGCCCGGAGATCACGAGCATCCAGTAGAGTTTTACGGCCTTGACCCTTACGCACAGCGATTGTTCCAGATTCTCTGAATCTTTTGATGTTATGCACGGTTGATGATGATAACTTAAAAGTCTTTGCTATTTTATGCTGGGTAACACCATTCTGGTATTGCTGCACTATCTTTCTGCGCAACAATGGTGGAATTGGTGATCCTCTTACCATCTTGGCTTCTGAGAGACACTGACACTCTGAGAAGCTCTTTTTATACCCAATCATGTTGTCAATTGACCTAATTAGTGTTAATTGGTCTTCCAGCTGTTCGTTATATGCTCAATTTCCTTTTTCCAGCCACTTATTGCTACTTGTCCCAACTTTTTTGGGATTTGTTGACACTGTGAAATTTTGAATCAACATATTTTTCCTTTAAAATGTTACATTTACTCAGATTAAACTTTTGATCTGTCATCTATGTTCTATTACGAATAAAATATTGACATTTGCCATCTCCACATCATTGCATTCAGTTTTTATTCACAATTTGTTTAGTGTCCCAACTTTTTTGGAATCCTGTTTGTAGCTCTAAAGCTGATGCAATGCAGTTTTTTGTACCAACTACGGTAATCAAAGATCCCTTTGATTTTTGTTCCAAAACATTTTAAATTTCATTACAGAAACAAAATAAATCGCAGCCTCTGTTTAGACTCGTAGGGTAAAATAAAAAAACTAATCTTTTTATATGATTTTCTTCCTTTTTTTTAATCTCAAACTCTGAATTGCAGTGAGCCAAATGTTGACTGACCTGGATAGAAATCGTCTGTCACTCTGGATTAGTCCTCGGAGTGCCGCAAAACGACAAGGTCAGAGATGCATTCAAGCCTCTCCAGGATGAATCTGAAAACTCAAAATAGCATCGGAAAAACTCCATTTGTCTCCCAACTTAATGACTAAAAATTTACGATTGCACAGTTTAAAAGAGACCAGATAAAAGTCAGTTACTTGTAAAAATAAAAATTGGTTACTTGTGAAACGCGTTTTTTACTGTAGAGGTAACGAGATTCAGAGACCGTAAACCCGTTCTGGTGCTAATTATAAGCTTAAATGTCTTTAAATCACCTTTTAGCAGCAAAGGCTTCATCTTTTTTGTAAGTTTGTCTCAAGTTTTCCACAGCTGTGCGTCCTCTTGTCTCGCACTTCTTTTAGTTTACCGGTATTCATTCATTTTATAACAAAACACAAAAATAATTAACATATACAGTATACAATAAGAAAAATATATATATAAAATGAAAGGCAGCAGATGAAGAAAAAACTCTTATTTTATCTTCCCCTTATTCTCTATAAACAATTCATACAACCAATTTCAATTTCTTTAAATACCAAACAAAATGAACAGCTCATTTAACTTCCTTTATCTCATACAATTTCTGAATTTAAACTCCCATTGAGATATGTTTTTAAGAATTTAACCTTAACCATTCTTTTAAATACAACCATTGATTTAGCTTCTTTAACATCTGTCTCCAAGTCATTCCATAACCCAACTCCCTGAATTATGGTAGACCTTCCCTTTAAACTAGTTCTAAACTGAGGCTTAACAAACATATCTGTCCCTTTAAGATTATAACAACTTAATCTTTTAACAAAGTACATCTGAATATTTGAAAGCAGTGTATTATTCTGTGCTCTGTACATAACAAAATATTATAATCCACCAAATCATAGAACTTCAGCAATTTCATTTGATGGATGATAGTAATGTTTTCTAGTGATAATTCTAACAACTCTTTTCTGTAAAACGAAAATAGGTTTTGTAATTGATTTACATGCCTTTCCCCAAACGCTAACACAAATTAAATGTGGAACAATAATTGTATTATACAACAAATACAGTGCCTTGTCATTCAATAAATCTCTGATTCTGTAAAATATCGCAATAGATTTAGAGATTTTCGCTTTAACAGAACTTATATGTTGTTTCCATGACAATTTGTCATCAATGATGACACCCAAGAATTTCACCTCATGAACTCTATGAATCTCAGAGCCCTCAATTTGAAATGGAACATCAATAAATGTATTTCTATTACTAAATATAATAACTGGTTTTATCCAAGTTTAATGATAATTTATTAATTTTAAACCAAATCTGAATTAATCTTAAACCAAATCTGAATTTTAACGAGTTCAGTCATTAATTCCAAAATCTGTTAAATATTTTTACCAAAACTAAAAAATGTGTCATCTGCAAAAATAATGCATTTAAGGAGTCCGCCCTGATACTTTTACCAAATCATTAATATATAAAATAAATAACTTTGGTCCTAGTACCGATCCTTGAGGAACACCGCATGTAATAGTGCTGTGGTCAGATTTCACATCATCCATTTGTACGAACTGTACAACTGTTCAAAATGAGCCCAAACCATCACCCTTCCATCACCGTGCCTGAAAGTTAGGGGCTTTTGTCTTTCCTGGCCAAGAGATGACATTCCAGGCGCCTTGTGGTTATTTTAGAGAAAATACTTTCATTGAGTCGTTCCAGACGAGCGACAGCAGGGTCTCTGGAGCGTTTTGTGTCCAGATCTCGTACATGTTGAGACGTTGTTCTCGTAAAGATGACGTCTTTGTAAATATGTTTAATTATATAGTGATGTGGCTCCGTTGCACCTTAATTTTAACAGAAGGGCTCATAAATGTCTCGGTCCATGCATCATCTCTGCTGTAAGGTCACAAGTCTTTGCTCGTCCGGACCATTGCGATAGACGTTGTACAATAGTTTGTGGATGGACGTATAATGTGCCGTCTTGTTTTATCTACCAGTAAACTCTTTAACAAGACCCATAACTCTGTTAGAGTCAAAGTCACGGACAGGTTGCTGCTTAAACAGTTTGAACCGGACGGTTTAGACATAAAATGTTACAATTCAAGAAGGGAAATTTGTTAGTTCTAACAAAAAAGTGAAGTCAGGTCTAGTGGGCAGATTCTTCTTGTTGAAACGTTTGGTCTTTTATCCAAACGACTTCTTCAGTCTGAGGACCTACAACAAACTCAGCACTTTCTCATAGTGGATCAACATCCAGAACTAGCTGTTCACATGATAAAAGGAGGATCATCAGCCTAACGACTGATCGTTAGTGCCCCGATGGCCGCTTGCTATTCAGAGTTAGAATCAAGTCATGCTAGAAATAAAAGCATTGCAAGCGGTGAACAGTTGGACACTCCGCCCCTAAAACAGTCAATCATTAACGAGGGTGGAGCCTTCGTGTCCCTCTCTTACAATGCTGTTATTGCTAGCATCACTCATGAGAATACCAAGCGGCCATCAGGGCACTAACAATCAGTTGTTAGGCTGATGATTCTCCTATTATCATGTGAACAGCTAATTCTGGATGTCAAAAACAAACTGGTTGATCCACTATGAGAAAGTGCTGAGTTTGTTGTAGCTCCTCACTGAAGAAGTTCTTAGGATAAAAGACAAACTGTTACAAGAATAATTCGTCCAAAGGATGTAACATCACTTTGTTAGTTTATTCTTTGTATATTTATTATTAGTTAGCTGCCTGATAGCTGAGCTATAACAATATTTACACATTAAACAACAAGTTGGATAGAAAAATCTTTTTATTACTGGTACACAGTTCAAATAAAACTCTGAACAAATCATTCACACAGTGGCACGAGAATATAGAATATAGAAAAGCAAACGTAAGGCAGGTTCTTTACAAAGAAAGTGATCTAAAAGTAAACGACAAATTAAAAAGGCACAAGGTATACTGCAGATATATGTACGTCTTAAAAAAAAACCATGCAGGCACATCAGGATGGAACGGGAGGATTTGAATGGGTTTTTAATGTAGTTAGCGCCTGAGCCACGAGACTGGTTGAGGTAAACGGCATTTAATGTTTTCGCTATGGCTTCTCAGCGAACCCCTCTTCGTATAAATCTAGAGCAGGTCACTAAACACGAGTCTTTGGTAAATCAAATCCTAGAAATGAAACGATGGGAAAACACAAAGATCTGTTTCAATGTCTGACCAGCAGGGGGGAGCAGAGGACCACCGGACGGCAATCGATCCCTTCCAATACCAGAGCAAAAAAGCAGAAGACAATCAAAACGAAGGAAGATTGAGAAAAGTTTACGTTGGAAGATCAGAAATCTCTTATTGGAGTTGAGAGGCAGTGTTGGCACCTCGTTGTGGAGAAAAGGCTGGCTTGTCAGAGCATGAATGATTGTGTGTGTTTGAAGTCCTGCAAGGAACAGACAAAACATTTTTCCCTGAACTTTGTTTTCTCATGCTTTTTATGCCCTACACATTTAGCTTACACACGCAGAGTACAAAATACCTAAAGTCCACTTGTGTAACATATTTACAGTCACATTTATTGTAACCTACCTCATCTGACACCTCCATTGTATACAGAAGATGGCAGAGCGCAGGTAGCACAACAGAGCAAGACACGTACTTTTCCCCACCTAGGAGCTGTGTGATGTACCTACAGTGCAGACATAACACACCACAGTTAAATTACTGAATACTATTAATAAAAATCATGCAACTGATATTACATTTTTGATTATAGCCCTTGAACATGTCTATATAGTAGGATTAATCTATTATCATTTGTGTTAGATTCATTATTAAAATGTAGGAAGAAAAAAAACTCACCTGCAAGGCTCCAGTAGATCTAGTTTTGCCAACTTGTCATATTCAGCTGGGGTTAAGTTGTGCTTTTGCTGGGCCAGTGTTGCTCTTTCAGTGGATCTTTGTTGTGCTGAATCCATTTAATCATGTCCAGAGTTGAATTCCAGCTTCTCTGTTGTGGTTTTGTTAACTTTTGGACGGCTAAACTCCGCTAGCGTTGTCTGCCGAATTAGCATTCTTGCTAACGTCAGCGAAAACATGCTTCGCCCGAAGATGGTATTTTAGGCTGGTTGTGCTTCGGTGAAAAGATA
>JBBPBX010031510.1:0-34481 GCA_038048925.1 Garcialebias charrua
CAGCTGAACTCAACAAAAACAACTCCTGAGCAAGTCAATCTGACACCTCATTCAACTTTGTCATAGATATTTTGAGTAGACACTTTCATTTGGTCAAGCAACACAGTAATACTACATATTAAAAGAATAACAGCATATAACATATATCATGAAAATGACAAAAGTTATTCTTTTGATCACATCAGCCTAAAATCAAAGATAGAAATAGTCTCTTTTGGTGACTATATTCTCAGATTACAACTAATGGAATGATTTGTAGTAAATGTCTTGTTTTACTGAGAGGTCAGTAAAGGTCATCTCTGGAACAGTTCAAACACACACAGGCGTATCAAAGTGGACACGGTCATGCCCTCTACAACAGTATATCAGTCAATGTCAAAACTTTACTTTTCATATTTTTTTTTTCATATTTTTTTTTTCCTTTCTACATACCATCCGTGTACTTTTCAATATCAGGACTTTAAACCTGTTTACAGTAAGGTGGTACTCTGATGGGCTGCAGCGCAGCTCTGCAGGTAAAGAGCATTTAGCTTCCGACTGCTCATTTGCTGACACGCCTACTGGATTGATTGACAGGTCTCATTGTGGATCCAACTCATGGAAAAAATAAAAATAAAATAAATAAACGAGAGCTGTTAAAAAAAGTCTCGTACAACTTTATTCTCGTAACACTAGGACTTTCTCGTAATTTTATGGCTTTTATTTTTATTTTTTTTCTAAGCTCCGTCGTACATATGCGTGGAGGGTTTAAGCACTTTAGTTCCTAGCTGCAGATTTTGCTTCCATTTGACATTTTGAATCCTCAAAAATTCTCATTCTAAATGGACAAGCTTGTCTCCATAGAACAGGGGTCTGCAACCTTTACAATCAAAATAGCCATTTCTGCCCTTTCGTTCACTAAATTAAACGTGTCAAGAGCCGCAATACCTACTGTCATTATCAACTGGTGGTCCGTGGGCCATTTTAAGTTTGCTAGAGGGGCTTTTCTGGCCAATAGGTGTGAAATTATAAAACTAAAAACTAATGATTAACATTTATTAATATTTTTACATTTTGAGACAAAAGAAAATATTGGATTCCATTCATCTTCCATTCATCTGTCCAACGTCTTGTATTGTCTTGTATTTTGCCAATAATAATTAAAAAAAAACCTAAAACCTTGAATTGTGCAGACAAACGTTCATTTTATAAAATTTTGGAGTGCCTTCTTTTTTGGACTATAAGGCGTATTTAAAATCCTTTAATATTCTTAAAAATTGACAGTGAGCCTTATAATCCAGTGAGTCTTCTGTATTGATTCTGGTTGTGCTTACTGACCTCAAACCAATTCGATTGTATGTGGTTATTATGAACGAGTTGGATAAAGTTCGACTTATCTGACTGTTTTGTTTTGATAATGCGCCTTATGTATGAAAACAGACCCCTTCATTGATATTGTGCCTTATCATCTGGTGCACCTTATAGTCCAAAAAATATGGTAATTGTGTATCCTATTTTGAAGAATAAAGCATAAAGTTAAAGTGAGTATAATTTACTTTGTGTATTAGTACTAGTATCCACATATTTGCAAAGCAGTTGACAGCAAAACTTTTAAACTAGTCATTTTTTGTGGGTACAACCTCCTATAAAATTCAGTTTTATGTTAGTTTTGGTCAAAGCTTGAAAGAGCCGCTGCAGAGGGACCAAAGAGCCGCATGTGGCTCCAGAGCCGCAGATTGCAGGCCCTTGCCATAGAACATGTGAAATTAATCAAATTCCACAATCACCTTTTTATATAATTGTGATCTGGCTGAACATTTAAAGCCTGTCATCCCCGTGCTGTTTCTCCTCCTCTGTCAAAGGTTCTTCCGTTCCCTGTCAGAGAAAGTCAAGCGTGCCAAAAAAACACAGCAAATACTTTCACCAAATCTGATATTGTCATTTAATTTGTCTGAGTCCTCTTCCAATTTGTTAGCCACAGATGGCTAAGTGATCTAGCTGTGACCCGAGTGGCAGCATCGCCTGATATCGACGAGGCAGATCTCCTCAACCAATCAAACTTTTCTCTCCTCTTTGCCTAAAAGCGGTGGGATCTTGCCAGGAAAACTCGGGAGTAGGAAAAGATTTACAAGAAGGGACGTTGACGCGAGTGAATAATTGGAGCAAACCGTCCAAACACACACAAACGTGCACGCGCATTAGTCAGCGCAGCATTCCAGCGCTGTTGCCGCCACTGGTCTAATGGCTCTCACATGCCATGCCTTTGAGCAACGCACGGGACAACCTGGGCTACCATCAAGACTTCACAACGCACTCCGTCTCCATCGGATCAGATGGAACAAACGTTCACGCCGAGAGAGGCAAGACAAAAAAAGGGGAGACAGAGGGACATCGAGACTCAGACATAAGCAGAGGGAGAGGTGTGCGTGTTTGTGTGTCTGTTTCACGCTCGTCAACGGTGTTCGCTTCAACAGAAATAGGCGGGTCCCGCCTCCGCCGGCCAGCAAAGCAACTCCAAGCCAACTGTCAATCAAACAGCCAAGACGGGGCCAAAACTATGATAGCATCAGAAATAACAGTCTTCACCCATCAGTCTCATTCTCGTACGCACACACATGCACGCACAGAGGAGGTTAAAGTCACAGCTCAGCGCAGTTTGAATAGACTTCCAACATGCAAAACAGCATTAGTGTGTCAGGAGTGTCTTGCTGCTCCGCCTGTCTCTCTGTCATCGCTTTGACAGGCAGGCAAGACGAAAAATGTCACGGTTCGCGGGAGAGAGCCCTGCCACTCGCTCTGTGTGTGCGTGCGTGCGTGTGCGCTCCGTCTCGAGCGTAGTTAATGCGTGGGTCCATTCCCCTTCTCGACGCAACAGGCCCAATACACAATGTGTTCTTTTGTTGTCACTTTAAAATGATGCAATAAAGCTGTGCAGTGACAAGGACGGCCCGAGGGCTGCCGCGGTGACAGAACCATTCAGTGCGCACACGCCTGTGTGTGTGTGTGTGTGTGCGTGTGTGTGTGTACATGTGTGTGTGTGTAGAGAGAGGAGACAAGAGCATTGAAGAAGGGTTATTGCCACGAGACAGATTGCAAGTGTCGTTTTCCATTACAGCAGCCTGAGCCTGCTGTGTACGACACACACACACACACACACACACCTTGGCCGACTTTAACGCGATGCTTTTGACAAGGAAAGATGTGCGTGCATTTAAAACGCTGAGTTAACCCCTCGTGTCTTTACAGCTGACTTAACGGCTTGTCCAGGTTTAAAGTTAGCGGCCCAGCAGTCGTCGTAGGAATGCATATCGCCCGCCGTCCTTCACGTCAGACTTTTAAACTAAGATTTGAAGAAATTAAGAGAGTTGAAGTTGTTTTGGTCAAACCTTGAACGCAACGCGGCGCCCGAAGTCCTCCTATATTGCAACATGTTGCACGTTTCAGCCCAACATCTGTAAAACTTGCTCAGTGTGGTCTTGATCCAGTTGGGGCCAAGATGGGGTAGAGGTAGGGCAGTTGGGTCCCAGGTTTTATCCCCAATTTTTTCACATCTTGTGGTGTCTCCGAGCAGCACACCCTATCCCCAATTGCTCCCCGGGCGCTTTCAATAGCTGTCCACTGCTCCACCTGGGGGTGGATGGGTTAAATGCAGAGAGCCATTTTCGCCATACTGTAGTATGGTAACATACAATGATGACACATAACACATTCTTCTTATTATTCTTCTATTATTATTATGGATTGTCAGATTGATCTTTGACCCTTTATGAAGCATATAAAATGTCTAAAAACTAATAGAAGTTCATGCTCAATCATCCAGGTAAATAAATCCAATAATGGTCAGACTGGCCATTATTGGATTTCTTTACCTGGATGATTGAGCATGTACTTTGATGTCAATGTCAATGTCAATTTTATTTATATAGCACATAAAAACAACCGAAGTCGACCAAAGTGCTTTACAGTAAAAAAAAAAAAAAAAAAAACAGAGTAAAATGCATCTAGTGCCACTAAACATAATAAAGCTATCAGTAAATGCAACAACAATAAAATCTGCTCAAAATTTGATCTCACATTCTGCGAGGATCAAATGCCAAGTAAAAGAGATGAGTCTTAAGTGAAGATTTAAAAGTCTCAACAGTCTGAGCGCTCTTTACTTTCTCAGGTAAACTGTTCCACAGTTTTGGAGCAGCAACCGCAAAAGCCCGATCACCTCTGGATTTGGATGTCCTGAACCACTTTGGCTGTGGCTGCCTGGGAGGAGTCAACAGGGGACAGGACAACCCCCAGGAACCATCTTATCACCAGCAAACTGGTTGGTCCACTAAAGGAGTGTACTGCTTGGTGGGAAACGCAGTTTACTTGGGACTCCTCAGACTGATGAAGCCCTCTGGATAGACGGCAAAACGTCTTTCCACAAAGAATAAACTGTCCAGATGATGTGACTGATTGTTGGGTCTAAAAACTAACTTCCAGTCAGGATCATTTGTTTCCACCTCGGCAGCAACACGGCAGAATAAACTTGTCAGAGCAGCGTTTAGTTTTAACAGCGTCGCCTATTGTTGCTTGCGAGTACCTTCTATCTATTCAAATGTCTCATGAGGCTGTGTTTGTTAAGCAGGTAATTAGCAGGCAGTGTTTGGTGGTTATCTGCACCGCGGCTGACACCTCAGCCTGTAAAGTACGAGGCAGTAAAATGAAAATGGGTTCTGTTTTCGGTCCCATAACTTGTCCCTAATAAGGTGCTGTGGCAGTGGCTATCAAGGCCCGGGCAGCATTAGTCCACAGCGGATTCAAATGCCTCGATGCTATCAAACACCACTTAATGATAATGGAGGTCACAGAGGCAATTGGGAAAACGGCGTGTGTGTGTGCGAAAGGAGCGTTTCTCCATCTCCCGCAAAAAAACATTAAGATAGCATCGCTAATTTCACCAGCTTGGCACAAAATAAATAATAAATAAAGCAGAAAAGAGGGGAGGGACATGTGGGGGGGATCAAAAAGCAAAATAACAAGGAAAGTTTTCCGTTGACTTTCTCAAATGTCGCTCCAGATTTTGCCCTTCATCGTTCTTTTGCAATGTCGCGCCCTCTCCGCTGCTATTTCTGACTGCCAGTGTGTGGATCTGGCTCGCTGAGATTCCATGCCAGTGTAAAAATTGGCTGAGGTTTTGGTTCAAATCAAATTGGACATAAGCACCCACAACACCATCTGTTAGGGAAAGGCAGCGGAGTGAAGGGCACAACTCTGCGTTCAGATAAACGGATTTTCAATTTATTAAAACCGTTGACTGACACCCTTGTAAACGTTCGCTTTATGTGTCGCGGCCTATTCTTAGAGCGACGGATCTCATGGACACATGTTGCTATACATCCCCACAAACCCTAATACAGTACAGTACAGTATTAAGGTGGAAAAATAAATACATCTGCTGCTCCGCGATGCTTAAATCTCTTTTTATGCATTTTTTTTTTACGGCGCCGTCACCTTAACGAGGAGGGGAGGGGCGGACAGGAAAGAAGTCAAATAAAACCTTTTTTATTTCTCCAGATACACTTCAGGTGTTTTGGCAAGTGATTTTATGTGTGAACGTCGGCAGTTTTCTGCTAACAGGTGTGTCGCCCACCCCCTTCCTTTAAACGTGTTTGGAACACGACTGTGATCGTCGCCGTTCTTTCAGGGAGGGACCATATGTCCTCCCGTCGCGTCACCCCACTAAAAATAAATTTAAAAAATAATAAAAAATGAGGTGACTAACTCAGAACTTGATGCTGCTCGCTGTGAGAATGTGTCAGATTTTTATTTTTATTCCTCTATGAAGCCTGGAGGTCCGGGTATTTGTACCTTTTTTTAAAGAAAGAAAAATACACTGAAATAACTTTAAATTGACAACAAAAAATACTACGTATTTTATAGTTATCAGTTGTTGCTTTTTTAATCTCAGGCCTCTGTAATATGTCTGTTTATTCAAAGGGTAGTCACAGGGCTGATTGGCATCATGGTGTGTAACACACGGAACATGGACAGTTGTCTCAGGAACTTGGAAAGAAACACGTTCAAGGTAAAGACTATGAGATTGTCTCCAAGCAGCCTGATGTTCCTCTGACTGCAGCCGCACACATTATTCTGGACTTGAAGGTCCACAGGACGGGAAACGACCTCCCTGGATGTGTCCACAAGAGGACAACCGAGGGGGCATAGGAACTGTAAGCAAAGAGCTCAGAACAACTGAGGAGATTAGAGGTGAACTCCAAGGTCAAGGGTCATCAGTGTCCAATCACACCACTGATGGACTTAATGGACCACTGAGGACACAAAGTCATAAAACTAGACTAGAATGTATTAAACTGAAGGATGAGAAGACAAAACATCTGGGAGAATGTCTTTTGGACAGAAGAGACAAAACTGGAGTGTTTTGACAACAAATCCCATCAGCTCTGTGTCCACAGATCCACAACTGTAACAGAACAGAACCATGCACCTGCAGTGGACCATGGAGGAGGCTCGGTTCTGTTCTGGGTCTGACACAGGGTACCGTATTTTTCGGACTATAGGTCGCACCGTTGTATAGGTCGCACCTACGCCACCGCCGACGTAACGCGTCATCCACCGCTGACGCGCCGCGTGACCGCTGAGTCAACCCGGCAATATGGGCCGAGTGTTTAGCTTTGCTGCTAATATCTGCCAGAAGCTAACAGAAGCTAAACACGCGACGAGTCCGTCTCTGAAAACACGAATAAAAAAATCGAATTTTATGTCAAATGTTTTCTCCAGAACATAGTTAAGTACATTGGAGCCTTATAATTACTCTGTAAGCAGAAATAAATATACACGATTGGTTTCGAAGCTACCATATTTATAACATAAACAGAAGCTAACAGAAGCTAAACACGAGACGAGTCCGTCTCTGAAAACACAAATAAAAAATCTAATTTTACGTCAAATGTTTTCTCCAGGACATAGTTAAGTACATTGGAGCCTTATAATTACTCTGTAAGCAGAAATAAATATACACGATTGGTTTCGAAGCTATTTATAACGTAAACAGAAGCTAAACACGAGACGAGTCCGCCTCTGACACGAATAAAAAATCAAATTTTATGTCAAATGATTCATCCAGCCATAGTTACGTACATTAAAGCCTTATAATTACACTCTGTAAGCAGAAAAATATAAACCGATTGGTTTCGAAGCTATTTATAACATACCGGTAAACAGAAATACAACCACAAGCTAACAGAAGCTATGCTAATAAAAGATTGTTTATTTTTATTTTTTATCTCAAACATCTAATAAAGCTACTCACTTGTAGACGTCCACACTGTGATTACATTCTGTAAGTTTCAGAAAAATCTGCTGAGTGGTTCTTGACTTATCTTGCAAACAAACAGCAAACAAACAGCTAAGAAACACAGAGCTAAAGGAAGTTACCTCCAGACCAGGAGGCCGACAGTCAGTCCGAGCAGAGGAGCTTTTTTTCGGACACATGAGCTGGAAACGGTCGGTGTACTCCTCTGGAAGTGTCCCCTAGCGGCCTTAAGTAGTACTGCACCATTTTCTGCCAAAGTGAAAAACGGTCATAACTGAGGCTAAAATTGGTCTAAAAATATGGAAAAAATTCCATAAATAGGTTGCACTGGTGTATAGGTCGCAGGCCTTGAAAAAAAAAACGTAAAAAGGTGCGACCTATACACAGGAAAATATGGTACAATAAAACCTGAAGACTATCAAGGAAATCTGGAGCCAGATGTTCTTTTTCAGTCGCAGCTCATGGGTCCACCAACAGGACAATGACCCAACACAAACAGCTAAATCTTGTTGAACATATGTGGGAGGAATTGGAACACCCAGAGAAAGAACCTATGGACAGGTGGACCAGAACACCTGAGGACAAGTGGACCAGAACACCTGAGGACAAGTGGACCAGAACACCTGTGGACAAGTGGACCAGAACACCTGTGGACAAGTGGACCAGAACACCTGAGGACAAGTGGACCAGAACACCTGTGGACAAGTGGACCAGAACACCTGTGGACAAGTGGACCAGAACACCTGTGGACAAGTGGACCAGAACACCTGTGGACAAGTGGACCAGAACACCTGTGGACAAGTGGACCAGAACACCTGTGGACAAGTGGACCAGAACACCTGTGGACAAGTGGACCAGAACACCTGTGGACAAGTGGACCAGAACACCTGTGGACAAGTGGACCAGAACACCTGTGGACAGGTGCAGAGGTTTCAGTCACAGAAATCAGCTGATCACTACAAAAATGTTGTTAAAACTTTAATGAAGGTATGATCCTTGTTGTCCAGGCCAATTTTTATTTTTGTTATTTTGGAACCTCAATTTAAAAATGACTGATTTGTATCAGTTGACTTTAAGTGAATCGTTACTTTCTTCAGTTTCAACTCATTGCAGAGACGCGTCTTCACACAAAACAAATGTCTCTGCTGCTGGACGTCGTCTGTCGACAGACACAGACCAGGGACGGAGTTACACTCATTTTCTTTTCTTTTTTTGTCTTTTCTGCAATCCTCTGCTTCAGGGAGCTGAGGGGGTGGGGTTAAAGTAAGGAAAGAGGAGGAGGAAGAGGAGAGGGATTTTAATGTTTACGCAGAGGCCTGGCCGCTGCAGCAACTGTTGCCAAGCGCCGTTCTCCAACAACACGCCAGTAATTGGTACTTTTAGCAGCTAACCTTGTGGAGGTGGTGCAAGGTGGACAAAAAGCTTTTTGATACATCTCCCCCTCCATCTCTTTCTCCTCAGACCACCACACAGAGCTTCTCTCTTCTTTTTTTTTTTTGTTTCTACAAAAGGCGGCTCATAATCCTGGCACTGCCCAGTCTTTTTTGGAACCGCTTTAGAAGGAATCGATGAAAATGCGTCTAGACGCACGGCCCCTTCTTAACCAGACATAAATTGATGATCAAAATATCAACAGAATACATTTTGTAATGCAGCCAGACTCAACATCATGAGGGCATAAATAAGTAAAGAGTTGTACTCCTCAGATTAATTTTTATTTTATATGTCTAAGACTTTAAGTTGTCTTTTAATGATCTTGATCTACTTATGTTTAAACTACTGTACAAGTAATAGATCTTGCTGAAATACAGTACTGTAGTTGGATAGGACATTTGTTTACCAGCTTTTCTAAAACGGTCTAAACGCAGGTGTCCTGGCACTGCTTTCATCTTTAACCGGCACAATTTCCTCCATTTTTAAGCAGTTTTTGTTTGAACATGCTCAGAAAGAAAAACATTCCTACAGTAAAACATTAAATCCAAGTAGTTTTCTCATATCAGTGGTCAACACGTGTTCTTCCTCTGTATGCACCTCTAATGCCTGCAAGCCGAAGTACATCCTTCTTACTAAGGCTGAACAATTAATTGCATTTGCAATATTATCGCAATATGATAAAATTAGATTTTCTAATCGCGAAGGCTGCCATTTGACTGGTCACGTGACACAAATCTTTATCAACACTTAAAAAAAACATTACAAAGACATTTACGATGGTTGCATGGCTAGAATGACAACAACCAGTGCTTCAACTTCAAGTAAGCAAAGTATCAGCCGACAGGGATCACTGACCGAACTGTTTGAACTTCAAACAGTAATTTTTTATATCTAATTTTTTATATTTATTTATTAACTGTCATGTGAAGTTCAGACAGTAGTTAGGAAGTTCACTTAACATGTTTACTATTATGTTTATGAAACAAGAAAAAATAGAAATGGTGAAAAGAAAAGGCATAGATTTGTTTGCTTTATTGTAATCTCTGCTTTAAATAAATCTGACATTGTTTATTATAAAACAGATTGATTTATTGCTTCTGTTTGTTGAAAAATACTTGAGAAGATATTAAAAAATAATCGCGTTTTCAATCGCAATTTATAGAAAAAAATTGCAATTAGATTATTTTCCAAAATCGTTCAGTCCTACTTCTTACATTGCACTCGTGGACCACACAAAATCATTCCAAGGGCCATTAATGGCCCCCGAGCCACACTTTGGACACCCCTGACCCAGTGCTTTGGAGGCTCCCCCCGGTTACCGTATTTTCCGGTGTATAGGTCGCACCTTTTTATGGTTTTTTTCAAGGCCTGCGACCTATACACCGGTGCGACCTATATATGGCTTGTTATCACTTTCGGCGAAACAAATTTTTAAATCCAGCTCATTTCACAATTACGTTCATTTATTAAGGAAAAGTTCAGCTCAGACATATATTTGCTATAATTTTTATCAAACAAATAATTGTTTTTAAGTGTTAATCTTCTTAAAAGCCTTGCTGTGCGCTCCTGTGGCAGACATTTGCAGCAGAGCTAAACGTAGGTGCGACCTATCTAGGGATTTTTCCAATCTATTGTGATAATTGGACAATGCGACCTATACACCGGTGCGACCTATACACCAGAAAATACGGTACTGCCGATGCAACATCTCAGGTTGCCGTCGAGTCCCCGTTACTCCGTCCCGTCAGTTCTTCAGTGTCTCGCTTTGAGACGAACTCCACCGCTCCTCAGTTGTTCTTTATTCAACCCCTGCTCCGTCAGGGAGGAGGAACGTGTGGTGGAGGGGGAAGCTGAAGTCTCATCGTTACTGCCAAAGCTGCAGTCAATGTAGAGTCTGTTGTTTTTGGTGGGGTGGTGTGTGTGAGCAGCAGCTCCAGGTCTCCAGCCAGGGCCCTTTTCCTGTGGGTCCTCCTCCTCCGAGCCTGGCTGGCGCTGGCACAGAGGGCCCTTTGTTGTGTACCCGAAGGCCCAGGCTTTCTTTCGGTCTTACTCTCTTTCCACCCCCCTACCCCAACCCCCTTTTTTTTTTCCTCCAAAGGTCTCCAGTCTTCACAAATATGAGATAATAGGAAAAATAGAGCTGGCTGCTTGTGGTGACTCAGGGCAAAACGTCTGAGAGGAAAATAGAAAGCGAGCGAGTGAAGGCAGAGAGATTGTATTGTCTGGGCTTGGACCCTTCCCTCTCTGGCAGCTTGAGATCCAAACGCTGGACGGACTGGGGTGGGGGGGTTGGGTGGGGGTCGCTCTGACACACTCGTACACACAGTTTGTCTATGCCTCTCTGTGCAGGTGGACGGGTTGTTTTGGCTCGACTGCTGGGCAGCAGCTTGACTCCGTTTGAGCCAATGAGCCAAAATTATAGCCGACGATTCCAGGGTTATCGTCAGCGCTTCTCTCCCCCGCGCGCTTTTCCCAGAATCCCCCTCTCAGCCGGCTGGGATCCGTTTCAGAAACGTCACCCTCGGAAGACTTTGCGCTCTTACACATGAAAACACAAACGGCAGCGGGGGTCCCCGTCAGACACGTCGTGCAGTCACGATGAGGAAGAGGAGGCTTTTCTGCAACCGCTTAATCCGCCGATCCGTCGGAGGCCACGAGGCGCCAAACGTGAATTTGAGGAAACGTTGACGTCTGAGGTTTAGACGTTTCCTTCAGAGTACACATCATACACTTTTAATAAAGAGCTAGAATTTAAAAAAAAAATCATATTGGTTGTGGTGTGTGAAGACAGTCAACCCTGTTTGTCAACAAAATATCAGACTTTATTGAAATTCTCACATAGTAACAATTATCTACAAATGATCAACTTTTCGAGTCAGCACAGTTTGAAGTAGCAGCCACAGCTATAAATCATTAGCCAACGCCAAAATGGCTACAACTCTACACATTTTACAGACGTTGAGTTAAAACTTGGTGTATTAATACTTGAGAGTCATATAATCTTATTTTCAGGGTTTAAACGGCAACTGTCCATTCTCAACATATTTTAGTCTAACCCCGGCACATCCCCCAGTGATGGATAAGCAGTCCTGTAAATAACGCTTGGCTTGAACGTAAACTTGTGTTTCAAAGGATTACCATGCACATAGAGGTATGTGTCTTGTATAAACTTCAGTTTTTGTGAGGGGTTGTCCTCCCTTGCCGTTAGCTCAAGACACTCCATTCTGCAAGTATGCAGCTCACGCCCTGCATTGGCACCAAACTTACCTCACACACACACACACACACACACACACATACACATACAGTCTACGTCAGAACAGGGAGTAGATTGAGGTTTTTTTTTTTGTCTTTTGTCGCAGAGCGAACAGGGGAATTGGAAATACCCTCCATCCATCTATTCGTCCGTGGTGAGAGGATGATCGCTTGGAAAAATAAGTGAGGCACCAACTTCCATTTTGGTGTGTGTCTGGATCCAGGCAAAAGAAAGATCTCTATTGAAAATTTGGTTTCCAAGTCCAAGCTGTATACAGTAGCCCCTCGCTACTTTGTGGAGTCACCGTTACGCAGGTTTTCAGCGCAAGACCGTAAACGACACACGATTGGCTGATTGATGAAGGCGACCGACCAGAGCATAGTGCTCTGTATCCCAGGCGCTGATTGGCTCAGTAACAGTAGCATCAGTCTGTCCGCTCTCGTTCGCAGTTCGCAAATCCAATCAACAGTGCTGTGTCAGCTTACAAAAGCGTTCTCACTCAGAAGAAGCAGCGCCAGCAACTCCCCATAACTACCATATTTTCTAGCCTATAAGTCACACTTTTTGCCCAATTTGCATGCCCAATTATACACCGAATCAACTTATTTGTCCCCCCCCCCCCCATATTTATGAACCATTTTTTTAATTGAGATACGACTGTTTTCATTCATTCTGACTGAAATATTGAACACTACCATTTTCAGCCACTAGATGGCACTCAAGTAGTATGAAATGCCATTGTGTCATGTATTATTAATGACACCATTGGCTTGCCATAGCCTGCCACCGTTGTCCAGCTGGCCCGGAGCAACCGTTAAATCAGTTTCATTTTGTTGCACCGCTGATTTGCCTGTTGAAGTGCTTTTATTAAGTAAAAGTTCAACTGAGACACAACTTAACTATAAAGTCGAGCAAATAATTGTTTTTAGGTGTTTATCTTGTTAAATTTCAAAGACATGCGCAGCGTTCCTCCTTCCAGATTTCCTCCCTCTGTGCACTCCCAGAGCACCGAGGCAGCAAGTACTTTTGAAAATGAAGCTGATTTGACATTAAATTCATTCAACTTTATTTAGTCAGGTAAATCTTATTGAGCCTCGTGGACTCATTTACAAAAGCGACCTGCTAAAACTAAAGAATGATGAACAGCAATGGTAGAATTTCCTTAAACAATAAACAATAGAAAAACAAAAAAGAGAAATAATTTTTTTTTAAACAAAGTATCAAAAAACTAGCAAAACATTATAAGGTAGATGGGCAGGCAGGCAGTTCTTTTCCGCGCACGCGACGCGTCCAAAAGCAGCCGCCGCCGGAGTTCAAATATTTGAACTTTGGCTGCTCGCCGCATCGCAGCAACCAATCGGGAGAGACTGCTATGTGATGACGCAACAACGACGGGACTTTTTTTTTTTTGACTTTTTAAACTTACCCCAACGAGCCTCCTTGAATAAACTAGCCTCCGGTAAGAAACTTGGCATTTTAATCTCAACAAAGACTTTCAGAGCTGCAGTTCGGCTCGTAGAAAACCCACTCAAGTAGTAACGAGGCTCACGAACAGCTGATTTTATCTGCCCGGTGTACAAAAAACAAAACAAACCCGACCGGAAAAGGACCAAGACGCTCCTCCCACTGCGCGTCTTCGGTGTGAACAGACATCTGTTGACAAGCGGCCAACACGGTGCGTTGAGAGCGTTTTTGATGCTCAGGACGCGTTCGTTGGGAACCCGGCTCCAAGTTCAGTTCTAACTGATGGAACACTGCAGGTAATCATGTCCTGAGAGCGCACGCTGTAGCTGCACTCACACAGAGACATGTAGGAGGAGATGTATGAAGGCAGCAGACCAAGAAGTGATTTGAAGATGAAAATGTACCAGTGGAAGAGTGCATTTATTATAAATATTTATCATATTTATTTATCATATATAATTTATCATAAATGCATTTATTAAGGAAAGGTTAAACTGAGACACACCTTTACTATAATTTTGAACAAACAAATATTTGTTTTTAAGTGCTAATCTTGTTAAATTCTGTTCTCCTGTGCACGCTCCGCAGCCAATCGATTTTTGACACAACACCCGCCCACATTTCCGGGTTGTCAGCGGTGCATAATAGATGTAACGTACCGTACTGCACCACCATAAGGTTTATAAAGCCTTAAAATATATATAAATACTAAAATAAATACTTTTTCATTCAACCTTTATTTAGACATGTTAATCCCAATATATAATGCCCTACTTTGCTGATTTACACCTGTCGCGGGGGTGTAAAGAACGTAAACCCTGCGATAAGTGAGGGACTATTGTAAATCGAATCAAATGATAGGAGTGGCCCTTCGGGTGGCTGAAAATTACACTGTGGCCACCACTGGCCACCCCTTGGCTCCACCACTGCACCTGGTGGTGGATACAATTTCTCCCTCCACTCTCCAGGATCCATCGCCCTGGGCAATATAAAAAATATTAATAACTACCTGTATTAGTACAGTGCAACTCCTACCCACTTGAAGATCTTGCACCAGAATATTAAGGTTTACTCACATTCCCTGTTCAGTTCCAGTCCTGACAAACACTCACCTCAAAAACTACATTCACTTTTCAAATCCTGCTGCGATGAGGGACATCGGTGTACTACTTTTTGTTGTTGTTGTTGTTTTGCCTTGATTGGCAACAGAAGACGTTCACTCTTTCCTAACCAGGACTGTAAATTTAAATTAAGTGCCTTCCCTTCTGATGAAGATAATACGAGTTTGACGGGGGAGCTTTCAAGACCCAGATGTGTTGTTGCACCTGAAAGACGGCAGGATTGTAACCCATCAAACAGCCACCATGAGAAACTAATAGACAGGTGATGTCCCCTTTTAGCTGAATGTGTGTGTTTGCTGGATTTTCTCCCAGGTGACGGGGGGGAGGTTAATTTCTCACATCGCTCTAAAAGATGCACCAGCCTCTTTCCACCCCTCTCCTTTTCTCTCTCTCGGCTCCTCCTGCCCATTTCTTCCCATTTTCGCCGTCCGCCACACAATGAAAGAGCCTCTTGGCTTTTATTAATAGTTAAAGTGGCCCCGGCCTGTCACTGGGGACAATGGCTGCAGCCCTGTTAATAAATAAAAATAATAACTAGGAGATGGAGACGGAGTGCAGTGGAGGGAGAACAGGCGACACGGCCATTTGTTGTTCCCGCTCACTTGTCAAAGCTCTTTGGCTTAAAAGCCTCTGTCATTGTTGAAGTGGGGGTGGGGGGTGGTGGAAGGGGGTAAGGGACTGAGAGAAAGAAGGGAGTGCCAGGGGCTAATAGCACCTGTTGGGGTGATGGTGAGGCAGAACCGCAGGAGCTTTACGTCTTTCACTCCTTGTTTTTGTTGAAGATTCTCCATCAGCTGTGCTCCTCTTCCTCGTACCTTCATCGCTCTGCAGGCTGAGGGAGGCAGGGAGAGGAAGAGGAGGTGAGGAGTGGCCTGGCTTGAACTTCAGTATTGATCTTTGACCGTGTGTGTGTGTCCATTGTAATCAGCGGGGCGTGAACGATCTTGTCTGGAAGTCGGAGCAAAGGAGCAGATTCAAGCCTCAGGGGAGGCCGTGGGCACACACACGCACACAGTAACCAACGCAGTGTGTGTGTGTGTGTTACTTACTGGTGTTTAATCAAAGGTAACTTTTAAATCCCGGCGGTCTCTTCTGCCATTCTTGCCGCTTCGTTTTCTCTCTCTTTGCAGCGGAGCCAAAATGTTTAAAAAGTTGGCACGGCGCGTGCGGATGATTGATGGAGTAATAAACGAGTTGCCAAGCGTGTTGGATGAAAGTGTGTTTGAGCGACGAGAAAGTTGTTCAGCTCAACGCGGTCATCTTCGTGTTTCATTTAGGCCCGTTTGCTCTGAAGGGAAACGACAGCTTTGTTTCTCAGCTTGTCCTGAGGTGTGGTTTTTTTTTTCTGCTTCTGCTTGTAGCTTCACCGTTGTTTGTGCAGCTCGCAGTTAATTCCCCCGAGCGACATTGTTAAATTAAAACCTCTGCAGCTGAACACTTCTACACGTGGACAACAATGTACTGACCGTGTCCATCTGATGAATCTGCATTAAACCGTTCCCAGCTCCATGTTTCTGCTGAGGCTGCTGGGTAAACGCCACTGTGCAGGGTGTCATGTGACCCGTTAGCGCTCAGGGTTTGTGTTGTGAACGACTTCGCTACGACCACACCGCCTGTTAGCTCAATATCAACACAACGCACGGAGTTATAGCCATTTTATTTTTATTTTTTTCAATGAAGTTTATCGTCCATCTTGATTTAAGTCACGGCGCTCAGAAGCTGAGGATCACTTCCACACCAAATTGTAACTCTTATTTAACGTTTACGTCCTTTAGGTGCTGGCTAAGATCAGTTTGCTGCAACGGCCATCTTGAATCGTACAGACTCCAAAAGTTAATCAAATTTAAGCGTTGAAGAGATATGACACAGTTTTATACTTTTATACTGATTTCATATGCTTGATGTTTACTGTTTAATCAATATACTCAAACATGTGTGTGTGCTGTCGGTATTTTACATGTCAAAGTCTCTCTGTAGTTTAGAGGTACACTAATCTGTTTTTCTAAAAGTGAGCTATAAAGTGTATTAGCTTTTAGGTAATAATGTGCTGTCCTAAAGTATATACTATGTGTGATGTGTTCTAGTTACAGAGCACACTGCACTGTCACCTGTTGACCAGAGGCAATAAGTATGTTACCTGCATTGGATGATATTGTACAGACTACTTGATTAAGCTATGATTATATGAACAAGTGAGCTCATACACTTTATATTAGTACAGGTAGTCCCCGATTTACGAGCGCTCTTACATACGAGGTTCCGGACTTACGAGCTGGCGAACGAGCAGTAAATTTGTAAAGAACATAATAATAATAATAATAATGAATTCAATTTATAACGCACTTTTCATTAATGAAAATCTCAAAGTGCTACAAAAAAAATACAGCACTTTTATGTGTTTTTAGATGAAAGTGTGTTAGCTAACCGTTTGGAAATAAGTTTCTGAGCATGTTCATGAACTAGTATGAACATTTGTGATGAAAAACGAGTGTTCGTAGTAGCGCTAGCATAAATTTTCCGACTTACGACCAAAAATCCGGACTTACGCGCAACACGTGTTTCGTGTTCCGACGTACGAGATTTTCATCTTACGAGATACTCGTAGTAACGAAACTCGCTCGTAAGTCGGGGACCACCTTTATAGTCTAAGCTAAATGAAATAGTAAACAATGTAATTAGTGTACCTCTAAACAACAGAGAGACTTTGACATGTAAAATACCGACAGCACACACACACGTTTGAGTATATTGAATATAATGATTAAACAGTAACATTTCTTAAGCAAGCATATGAAATCAGTATAAAAGTATAAAACGGTGTCATATCTCTTCAACGTGCATCAAAAACACTCCTTTGATAACGGTCGACAAATAGCCCTAAAAGGCCGCTTGTCCTTGTAAGAAGCCAAAAATGTTCCGATCACTTGTTGAAGCTTTAAAAATCTTTCCAGGATCTAAAAGAAGATGCAGATGTTGAAAAGTAGCAGCGTCAAGGTTTTATTGGTCCGTGCGTGCACGTTTACAACTGAAACTCGTCATGCATGTGCTCTCCGTCTCCGGTGTGACATTTCCACCGCCCGCCCCGCTGTGTGTGCGTGTACATCTGTGCACAAATGTGAGCGTAGTTGGTGTAATTAGGGATTCTGCGAGTGTGTGAAGTGTGTGTTGAAAACAAAGCGCTGGCTGATAATGTGTCCATTGTGGCGGGTGCATTAAGGCCCTCTTTGTCTCGGGGCCCACAGGGCTAATGATTCTCTAGCAGCAGGTGAGAGGGGGGAAAAAGCCTCTGTCTGTCTCCCTCCATCCTCCACTTGTCTCCCTCACTCTCTTTCCCTTTTGCTCACTTGTTTTTGTTTTTCAGATTTGCTCTCTTTTCGATTATCAGCTTCTCTCCTTCCGCCGCTCTCTCCCCGTCTCTCCTGCTGATGCGACCATTAGGCTGAGCTGCCGCTGCCTTTATTACAGCAAATGGACTTTAAATGAGCTTTATTGTCATGTTGGCCAGCCATCTGAATCCCCCCCTCTCTCTCTCCTCTGAACCTCCCCCCCACTCCCCCCCAATCCCTACTCCTCCCCTGAACAGAGGCCCCGAGCATTGAGAGGCTGTTGTCAAAGGACTGGAAGGATAAACTTTTGGCCATGGGCTCAGGGCACATCGGAGAAATTAAAGGTATGACCGCAGATCTAAACCGTAACACAGACTCCACTGAAAGCTCACACGACGCCGTTAAAGTCAAAACTTTCAGTTTACAACTTTAATCTTTATTACAAATTATCTTTAAACACGGGTCGAAGACAGGACGCCTGGTGGGATAGTCTCCGTTCATCTGCACGTCCGTAAACGTTCTGTTGTCCCGCCCACAACTTCAAACACATGTGCATCATCTCTAGATGGAGTGTTGTGTACACGTTTCCCAGCTTGAGGTCAAGGTCACAAATCAAGGTTAAAGATTAGCTTTTTTTTGTCCATGCCGTTTCTATAGATCGCTGTATAATGGTTTGTTGGCGAGCGTAAAAAGTGCCGTATGTGTTACTCAGCTCCATTATTACAAAAGCTAGACTCCTACGACAACCCTGCAACTGCTGTGAGAGACATTTTGTTGCATGATGTGTTTGAACACGTTCAAATTTCGAGCAACAACAGTTTCCTCACATTTTTTACGAGGAAGTTGTCACAAAAGGACACTCCCTTGCAAACAGACTGGTCGTAGTCACAGCCCAGGAAGATCCTGGCTGAGCCATTTCTTCAGAAACGTTAAAAAAAAGTGTTTTATCTTGTATCCCATGAAGCAGACATGCAGTTGAGTGGTTTTGAAAGTGGTTCAGTCACTAATTATAGAGTCGGGATACCGTAGAGTAGGTACCGTATTTTCTGGAATATAGGTCGCACCTGAATATAGGTCACATTGTCCAATTATTGTCAAAGAATTGGAAAAATCCATATAATAGGTCGCACCTGAATATAGGTCGCACCTACGTCAAAATGTGGACCGTGTTTAGCTCTGCTGCAAATGTCTGCCACAGGAGCGCACAGCAAGGCTTTTAAGAAGATTAACACTTAAAAACAATTATTTGTTTGATAAAAATTATAGCAAATATGTGTCTGAGCTGAACTTTTCTTTAATAAATGAATAATTTTAGCAGGATAAACACCTAAAAAATATATATTTGTTAGCTGACATTATTGTAAGAGTGTGTCTCAGTTTAATTTTTGTTAATAAATGATTGCAAATCAGCTTATTTTATAAAAAGCCATAAATAGGTCACACCTGAATATAGGTCGCAGGGCATGCAAAAATGATAAAAAGCCGCAACCTGTATTCCGGAAAATACGGTATTCAGCTTGATAGGGTTCATTTAATCGGTTAAACCAGTTTAAAACCCCAATGAGATCTAGACCTCATTTGCAAGTCTTGAATGTATATGTACTGTTCCTGTAGTGGAGCCATTTAGGTGGAAGTTTTAAAAACTGCCCATCTACATGCTGGGTTCAAATTCATTGACCGTAAAGGAAAACTAAAGTTAAATGAGCTTCTCATGTTTGTATATGCCTGTCACGGTAAATTTTGCTGGGCGATTGTCTCAGAAATTATTGCGATAAACGATAATATTGTTTGAAAATTGACCATAATTAGTAATTACGGTCAAATTTAAAAAAAAAAGTGATAACTTTGTGTGTAGTACCTTTTTTAGATCACTGGATGGCAGTGTAAGACTATGAACCGAAGGATGGATAGTGAGGGAGCGAGCAGCGTGTCTAAGAAAAATAGGAGGGAGGTCCCTTGATGTGACATGAGCTGTCTCTTGTTCCTGTTTTTCGGTTTTCAAAATGGCGGCCGCTCGGTGTGGTTTGAGCTCTTTATCATAGTATTTGTCACACAAAGCTTTTAATAAAAAAAAAATAATCAGTAAACAAGTTCTCAACTTCGTTTTATTCCAGAGGAAAAACAACTTTTTACACGAAGGTACGGGTTACAACCGTGAATTTTGGAGCTTCGACAAGACGGAGGTTTGTTTCCCGAGGTCGGCCTGTTAGCTTAGCTCGTAGCTTAGCTTCTCAGCTTAGCTGCTGCTAACGATCCAAAAATGTAATTTTGGATCATCCATCCATCCATCCATTTTCTTCCGCTTATCCGGGGTCGGGTCGCGGGGGTAGCAGCCTAAGTAGGGAGGCCCAGACTTCCCTCTCCCCAGCCACTTGGAGCAGCTCCTCTGGGGGAATCCCAAGGCGTTCCCAGGCCAGCCGAGAAACATAGTCCCTCCAGCGTATCCTGGGTCTTCCTCTGGGTCTCCTCCCGGTGGGACATGCCCGGAACACCTCACCAGGGAGGCGTCCAGGAGGCATCCTAACCAGATGCCCGAGCCACCTCAACTGGCTCCTCTCGATGTGGAGAAGCAGCGGCTCTACTCCGAGTCCCTCCCGGATGACTGAGCTTCTCACCCTATCTCTAAGGGAGAGTCCAGCCACCCTGCGGAGAAAACTCATTTCAGCCGCTTGTATCCGAGATCTCGTTCTTTCGGTCATAACCCAAAGCTCATGACCATAGATGAGGGTGGGAACGTAGATCGATCGGTAAATTGAGAGCTTTGCCTTTTGACTCAGCTCTCTCTTCACCACGACAGACCGGTACAGCGCCCGCTTCACTGCGGACGCTGCACCTATCCGCCTATCGATCTCACGCTCCAGTTTTCCCTCATTCGTGAACAAGATCCCGAGATACTTAAACTCCTCCACTTGGGGCAGGACCTCCTCCCCGACCCGGAGAGGGCACGCTACCCTTTTCCGGCTCAAGACCATGGCCTCGGATTTGGAGGAACTGATCCTCATCCCGGCCGCATCGCATTCAGCTGCAAACCGCTCCAGCGAAAGCTGTAGATCACGAGCTGATGAAGCCAATAGGACCACATCATCTGCAAAAAACAGAGAAGCGATTCTAAGGCCACCAAAACGGATCCTCTCAACACCTTGGCTGCGCCTAGAAATTCTGTCCATAAAAGTTATAAACAGAATCGGTGACAAAGGGCAACCTTGGCGGAGTCCAACTCTCACCGGAAACGAGCCTGACTTACTGCCGGCAATGCGGACCAAGCTCTGACACCGGTCGTACAGGGACCTAACAGCCCATATCAATGGGCCTGGTACCCCATACTCCCGGAGTACCCGCCACAGAACCCCCCGAGGGACGCGGTCGAATGCCTTTTCCAAGTCTACAAAGCACATGTAAACTGGTTGGGCAAACTCCCACGCACCCTCCAGGACCCTGTTGAGGGTGTAGAGCTGGTCTAGTGTTCCACGACCAGGACGAAAACCACACTGCTCCTCCTGAATCCGAGGTTCGACTATCCGACGGACCCTCCTCTCCAGAACCCCTGAATAGACCTTACCAGGGAGGCTTAAGAGTGTGATCCCTCTATAGTTGGAACACACCCTACGGTCCCCCTTTTTGAATAGGGGAACCACCACCCCAGTCTGCCAATCCAAGGGAACTGCCCCCGATGTCCACGCGATATTGCAGAGTCGCGTAAGCCAACACAACCCCACAACATCCAGAGCCCTAAGGAACTCAGGACGAATCTCATCCACCCCCGGAGCCTTGCCACCGCGGAGCTTTTTAACCACCTCGGCGACCTCAGCACCAGAGATTGGAGAGCCCGACCCAAAGTCCCCAGGCTCCGCTTCCTCAGTGGAAGACGTGCCAGTAGGATTGAGGAGGTCTTCGAAGTATTCCGCCCACCGACTCACAACATCCCGAGTTGAGGTCAACAGCACGCCATCCCCACCATAAATGGTGTTGGTCGCGTACCGCTTTCCCCCCCTGAGACGCCGGATGGTGGACCAGAATCGCCTCGAAGCCGTACGGAAGTCATTCTCCATGGCCTCTCCGAACTCCTCCCACGCCCGAGTTTTTGCCTCAGCAACCACCCGAGCCGCATGCCGCTTGGACTGCCGGTACCTATCTGCTGCTTCCGGGGTCCCACAGGCCAAAAAGGCCCAATAGGACTCCTTCTTCAGCTTGACAGCATCCCTCACCGCCGGTGTCCACCACCGGGTTCGAGGGTTGCCACCACGACAGGCACCAACAACCTTGCGGCCACAACTCCGATAAGCTGCCTCGACAATAGAGGCGCGAAACATGGCCCACTCGGGCTCAATGTCCCCCGCCTCCCTCGGAACGTGTTCAAAGCTCTCCCGGAGGTGGGAGTTAAAGCTCCGTCTTACGGGAGACTCTGCCAGACGTTCCCAGCAGACCCTCACAATACGTTTGGGTCTGCCAGGTCTGACCGGCATCCTCCCCCACCATCGGAGCCAACTCACCACCAGGTAGTGGTCAGTTGACAGCTCCGCCCCTCTCTTCACCCGAGTGTCCAGGACATGCGGCCGCAGATCAGATGAGACGACAACAAAGTCGATCATTGAACTACGACCTAGGGTGTCCTGGTGCCAAGAGCACATATGGACACCCTTATGCCTGAACATGGTGTTCGTTATGGACAATCCATGACGAGCACAGAAGTCCAACAACAGAACACCACTCGGGTTCAGATCAGGGGGGCCGTTCCTCCCAACCACACCCCTCCAGGTCTCACTGTCATTGCCCACGTGAGCGTTGAAGTCCCCCAGCAGAACAAGGGAGTCCCCAGGAGGCGCACCCTCCAATACCCCCTCCAAGGACTCCAAAAAGGGTGGGTAATCTGCGCTGCCGTTCGGCGCATAGGCACAAACAACAGTCAGAGCCCGTCCCCCCACACGTAGGCGAAGGGAGGCTACCCTCTCGTTCACCGGGGTGAACCCCAACGTACAGGCACCAAGATGGGGGGCAACAAGTATGCCCACTCCTGCTCGGCGCCTCTCACCAGGGGCAACTCCAGAGTGGAAGAGTGTCCAACCCCTCTCAAGGAAACTGGTTCCAGAGCCAGAGCCATGCGTTGAGGTGAGTCCGACTATTTCTAGCCGGAACCTCTCAACCTCACACACTAGCTCAGGCTCCTTCCCCACCAGAGAGGTGACATTCCATGTCCCAATGGCCAGCTTCTGTAGCCGAGGATCAGACCGCCAGGGTCCCCGCCCTCGGCCACCACCCATTCCACAATGCACCCGACCCCTTTGGCCCCTCCCACAGGTGGTGAGCCTATGGGAAGTAATTTTGGATCATTTCAAATGGATTTCAAAGAGAAAAGAGAAAGGGAGGGGGTCAGTGAAAACACAGGAGTTGAGCCTTTTGTCACCAAGTGTCTTCAGTAGAAAGAGAGACACGAAGAAACAATAAAGCCGATAAATGAAAATGAGGTTGATAATTTTAATTTATCATGCGATTAATTGATTTATTGTTTATCGCAACAGGCCTAGTTGAACATTAACGGTGTTTCTGCGAGTCCACCTGTTTCCTCGACGTCGGTCCTTCTCCTCACTCGAGGATGAGCTGGACAGATTAGCATAGAAGGCAAAGTGACCATCAGAGCAGGAATCAGCCTGAGAGGATAAAAACTGCAGGAAAAAGACCGATGAGGGCGAAGCTGAGCGAGGTAGAGGAGACCAGCTATTATTCGCTGTAACTCCAGGGCAGAGCCGTCGTTCTCTTTCAGTAATTGAGCTTCATTAGGAAGCAAAGCAATATGTCATCAAAGAGCTTTGCAGAGCGGCGTGGCCATCGAGAGCGGCGCTCCATTGATCAAACCCTTTTTTCCCAGCTCCCTGCCACGCTGACATTTCTGTGTAGGGGCGTCCCGCTCAGCAACAGCTGGTAGCAAAACGTGCGTGCAGTTCAAGTGCACGTAAGCAAGTTCACGCCTGTTGAACGTGTGCGTTTCATCGATCTTACATAATGCGCGTAGAGATTTTCTGAAAGTGAAATGTGCGTCGGCTCACTTCAGCAGTGTAGGCGTTTGTGCACGCCGTTCCCGCACCATCGGCGCATCTCGACACGTCTTTCCCCTCATCGAATTCCACCGAAGAGCGTTTTGCAGGGAACAAAGTGCTTCTCAGCCACGACCTCCTGCTCTGTTGGCCTCACTGAAGGGACGCATTGGTAAAAGGCCCCATGTGGTTCCCACTGCCAAGCACATCAACTCACTATAAAACTCTAGTGCGCCAACATTAAATGAGCTCTGGTAGGAAGTGAGGCACGAGAGGCAACGCATCAGTTTTTACCTTGAAACACTTTCTTTACGAGCGGCGTAACAGGTCACATAAAACAGATGGACACTTTGGTCTTGGCCACAAGGCATGCAACAAAAGTAACTCACTAAACTGCAACAGTTGGGAGTTTCTAAAGTGTCTGAAAACATTTGCAGGGGTTTGCATATTCCTTAGACAAGTTACTGTGGTGTTAGCAATTAGCAAAACGGAGGCTACATCTTGGGTTTCAATATGTTTAAAAATAATTTGAGGCAAATTTTGTCCCAAAAACAGTCATCGTATGCGTCTTAAGAACACAGGAGCTTTATTTTTACATCTGCATGGGAGATCTTTGATAAAGCCCAACAATAATCAATAATTGTTTATGGAAAACTGTTTTAAATCTTCATTTCTAAAGTGGTTTCAGTAGATTAAATCATAAACCTAAGGCTGTTGTCGGGGTGGGTCCAATGTGAGCAGAGGTGGACAACTAGAATGCAGTTTTTCAAGCAGTGCTCTCAAAAATGGGCTTTGATTTAAATTAAAATAATAAATCAGCCTTACAGATTGTGGCCGCACAGACTACTGGTTGCAAACAGAATTCAGTGAGGCTAAGTGTGCCCATTTGTTCACAGTTTTCAGGCCCCGACCATCCAAGTCCAGTAAGAAACCACTTGAAACTTTTAAACTTGGTCCAACTTTGTCACAGACCTTACTATGGTGCACGAAGTCTATGAAAGTTTCCCCTGTTTTACAAAACTTGTTTTTATGTCAAAGTCTAATACACCGCTTGGTCACTTTTGATGAACCTCTAAGTTTTTATTTTTATAAATCTCAGTTTTGGAGTTTACACACTGCGGTTTAAAGACCCAAATGCAGATGCTAAGGAGACCGGCAGAAGTAGAAGTTGTTCTCAACACTTGACAGATTTTTGACTGCAGGGGCCAGTTCTCAGACGGTGCCAGTACTGTGGCTGTTTGATTTATTTACAACTACAGTTTGAGACTTTGGTTTCAGAGCAGGGGCTTTCTTCTGGAGTAATGTAATGTAATGTGATTGGTCCATATGTCGACATTATCAGGGCACAATACTAAAAGTGTACAGTCCCTCGCTACTTTGCGGTGTGTTTATCGCAGACTCGCTCTATTGCGGTTTTTCAAAGTAAGACTGGACATGACACACAATTGACTGATTGATGGATGAGCCACATGATTGACGTGGGGTTTTAATTTAAAACAAATTTAAATAATTTAGCTCTCCGTGCAGAACGGAGAAGTGGGCGTGGCCAAGAGCACTTGCAGGTGGCAAAGAGCAGCAGAGGCAGAGAGATGAAATCATGACATTCTGTGCTCTTTTAGAGTGTTAAAGTTTAGAAACATCGTCTAGAATATTGCAATAATGTGGGAAGGGTTAAAAACACCTTAATATATATCTATATAAATACTAAAAAGAACAACTGCTTACTACTTGTAGTACTATTCCTACTTCACGGTTTTTCACTTCAGACTTCAGGGTGCAGATCCCCTGCGATAAATGAAGGACTACTGCATTGCTAAGGTAGAAGAATACCTACGTTTTGCTTTTATAAAGGTACAACAGATGACTTGACTTGTCTTTGGAAATGTACAGTGCAGAGTAAACTGATCAGGCATCAGTTTTGGATCCTGATTGTGCGAAACCAAACACATAGATCTTTTTAACTGCGCTATAGTCGGACTAAAAGTTCTTAAAACCCCCAAAGTCCTTAAAATTGTTTGGAGTAAATGTGTTTAAGGAAACAGGCTTGGCAACCTAACCAGAACACAACAAGGATCTGGCAAAGGAGTAAAGGAAAACCGAAGCCTATAAATAGTGAGGGGAGGAACTGCAAACAGGCTGCAAGTCAACTGGATACAAACATAAAACTGGTCTGACGAATGGTTAAAGTGACCAAAATCTCAACGTAATCGTACTCCAGCAAAATAAAACAGGAAGTGTGAAATGTCTCCACTTCCCTGAGTTGAAAAATCAGACTACTCCGTCTCCGTTTGCTAAAAGGAGTCGGACCTCCTAATTTTAAAGCTGAAACAGGAAAACACAAACCCAGATGTGCAAAAGTCTTTTAGCATCAGCCTTGGAACACTCAAAGGAAACGGATGCAGTTCGCAGCTCATGACGTGTCTGGGACGCGTGTTTTAGCTGAACATTACTCAGCGTTTCATCAGCAGCTCTGTGTTTTAGTAACCTGATGACTCACGAGTCTCAAAGATGGGGTTGTTACCGCTCATCACTGAAACGAGCAACCGACATCAACAAAGGTTAAATAATTTCATCTGGATACCCTGATGCATGCTCAATAATCCAGGTAGGTTTTGTTTTTTGAATGTCCAGAGGGCCAGACTTAACTTTTTTTAGACATTTCATCTGGAGCAGTTTCTTTAACCAGCAAGTTTTTTATTTTTTTAAAGAGCTTTTTGACTTCCATACAGTTAAAAGAAAACAGCAGTAGCAACTTACTTTTACAGCCTTATACATGTAGTCCCCGACTTACGAGCGAGTTCCGTTCCTACGACTGTCTCGTAACACGAAATCTCGTACGTCGGAACCCGAAACACGTGTTGCTCGTAAGTCCGGATTTTCGGTCGTAAGTTGGAAAATTTATGCTAGCGCTACTACGAACACTTGTTTTTCATCACAAGATGGTGTAGTGGCTAGGGAATCAGACTTGGGATCCGAAGGACCCAGGTTCGAACCCCAGCCACGGCACACCTTGGGGTGTCTATGAGTGCACATCTATTTTCCCAGCTCCCCGGGCGCTGACTACGGCTGCTCACTGCACCACCTGGTGGTGGTTGGGTTAAATGCAGAGGCCAATTTCGTCTGTCAAGTATGGGAAACATACACAGATGACAAAAATGTGACATTTATTTGTATTTATTTTTAAATGTTCATACTAGTTCATAAACATGCTCAGAAACTTGTTTCCAAAAAGTTAGCTAACACACTTTCACGGGCGTCCGTGGCGTAGTGGTAATGGCAGTCGTCTCCCGATCGGAAAGTTGGCGGTTCGACTCCCGGGACCCGCACCATGTGTCGTTGTGTCCTTGGGCAAGACACTTAACCCTGAGTTGCTCCCGGTAGGACTGGAAAGCACCTTGCATGGTAGTCTGCCGCCACCGGTTTATGAATGTGTGTAGCATTCAATATATGTGTAGCACTTTGAGATTTTCAGTAATGAAAAGTGCGTTATAAATTGAATTAATTATTATTAAATTATTATTATTATTACTTACATCTAAAAACACATGAAAGTGCTGTATTTTTTGTATGTTCTTTACAAATTTACTGCTCGTTCACCAGCTTGTAAGTCCGGAACCTCGTTAAGTAAGAGCGCTCGTAAGTCGGGGACTACCTGTATTAGGTAGTTAATAAATTACTGCAATTATGTTGCCTAATTAAGTAGTTTACAGTAATTAAATTTAGGTAGTTATATGAAGCAGCGTTTTCTCTTCTTACCTTCTACCTCTTGTCTGTCATGCTTTCACCACTCCCTCTCTCCTTCCCCTTCCCTCCCACCCAAGAGGAGTTATCAGCACAGCCCGCGTCATTAATTAGCAGTGACAAGTATTACATTGCTAGAAATTTGTTAATTACCCCCGTTGTGAGTGAGTGTGAGGGTGTGGGGGGAGGTTGTCTTGGTTCTGATAATCACAGGATGCAGTGATGTGCCTAAAGGAGGAATGTGTGTAAACCAATGTAGGAAACCAGTTATCGATCCACCTGCCTCGCAGCAGCTGAGGAAACAAGCCCGACCAGCTGATTTATGGTGGAACCAAAAAAAAAAAAAGTTCTTAATAGTAGAACTGGGGGGTGAAGCAGGAGCCCGTATATGTGTTTTGTCTTGTTTGCTGGTGAAAGGTGTGTTTTTTCATCTGGACACACGTGTGCCCCCATGCTGGAGCCTCCGTGATTATGTGCGAGGTTAAACCCCCCCAACCAAAAGGCTCGGCTAAAAAGACTCCTTTGATCCATCGTTTCACCTTTGCGCCCCCACCTCTTCCCCCTCCGTTGGCCTTCGTTTTGCCCTTTTCCTCCACACCCCTTCACCCCAACGTTTGAACAGCTAACGTTTTTAACACAAGGCTCTTTCTTGTCTGTCTCACACACACACACACACACACACACACACACACACACACTAACCCAACTCTACAAAGGTGGGTCTGTGAGTTAGGACAGCGGCATGTTTATTTTTCCAGCGGCCAGCGCTCCCGACAGTTGCCTTTATTGTTCATTGTTGGCGGATGGATGGTGCAGGGGGGAGGTGGTGGAAGGAGGAGAAGGCGCAGGGGGTGCAGTGGGCAGCGGAGGTAGGACAAATGGACGGATCTCACCTTCGCCAGCAGACGAAAGGCGAGTCGGCGATCGCAGCTTTGTCCTTCACTTCCTCTACATCTTTTATTTATTTATTTATTTTGATCTCCTGTCATCAAATGATCATGATTTTGCCTCTGAGTTTATATTTGTCCTGTTAGCAAAATATCTTATGAAACACTGGACATATTTTATACAGTAGTCCCTCACTTTGCTGCAGGGCTTACGTTCCAGACACCCCCATGTTAGGTGAAAATCTGGAAAGTGGGGATGTTATATTTAGTATTTATAAATATTTTAAGGCTTTATAAACCATACCCGCGCTCTTGCAGTGTTCTTAATGTTCTAAACTCTGTAAACGGACTAAAAGAGCACAGCGAAAGAGAGCAGACAGACTGATGCTACGTTACTGAGCCAATCAGACTGGTCATCGGGAGCACCAGGACATTTCCTGGTGGCCTGGCCCGCTCGGTGATTGCCGAGGGGACTAAAGGCTTGGTTCAGGTCACGCTTGATTATTTTAAACAATTCATGCCGCTCGTGCGGATCACTCAGGTATAAGACAGACCCGCCCCCTCCTTTCTCTTTCTGAAGCTGTTCACAGCCTCAGAAAGAGAAAGCTGGGGGTGGATATGTCTTTCCCATCACTCAGGGGCGGATCTAGAAAAATATCTATGGGGTGGCAAGAGGGTGGCAAGGATGTTTCAGGGGGAGGCAACACCCTCCCCCTCCACACACATACACACACACATACATATATATACAGTATACAGGTAGTCCTTGACTTACGACGCCCCTGACTTACGACGTTTCGGACTTACGAACGCATCTCATTATAAAAAATAAAAATAAAACTTTTTTTTAAATAATAAATGAATAAATGTACAGTACTGTACAGTTACCAAGCACTTAGCCTATCCTAACACAGTTAAGGAGTGAGTTGAATTGTCTCCCTCCTCCCTAGCAGGCTCCATTCACATAAAGGGAGCTAGCTCCCTTTATGTGAAAGGGAGACAATTCAACTCACTCCTTCATCTTTAAAAACTGTGTTATGATAGGCTAAGTGCTTGGTAACTGTACAGTACTGTACATCTATTTTTTTTTTTAAGGAATTTAAAAAATATAAATAAATAGATGTACAGTACTGTGCAAAAAACAATATATATGTGCCGCCGCTTTGGGGCAGTGGATAAAGCAGGCGGCACATATGCTGGAGGCTGAGCCTCTCCGCAGGCGTCGCGGGTTCACGTCCCAGACCCGACGAGCTTCTTTCTGTGGTGTCTCCCCCCTCTCTACCGCTTCGCCCTCTCCCTCTCCAATAAAGGCCACTAGCGCCCAAAAATGTAAAAAACAATATATATATATTTTTGTATGTGATCCTACTTACGAATTTTCGACTTACGAACGGCCCGTAGGTACGGAACTCGTTCGTAAGTCGGGGACTACCTGTATATATAAATAAAATGATGCAATGTAAAGGGAGAGACATGAAACAGCCAAAGTACAGGCAGCAGAAATACAGGTGTGTTCAGTCCTCCTTTCATTTCATTTCTCACTTCCCGCCACTCAGTCAGAACTTGACGTCTTGAGTCAGTTGTACATTGTGCTTCTTCTTCTTTAAATTTATTGGCAGTTGGCAAGAAAGTTAGGTGAGCATTACCGCCACCAACTGGTAAGGAGTGTGGACCATATGACAACATTGTGCTGCATTCAATGTTGTTGGAAAAAAGATGTTCACATTCGTAATGTCCAGCTGGGGTGGCAAACAGGGTGGCATGGCTCTCTGTTGGGGTGGCAACTGCCACCCCATGCCACCCCAGTAGATCCGCCCCTGCCATCACTAATCGTGTGTTGTGTACAATCTTACGTTGAAAACCTGCAGAAGTTGAACCGCAAAGTATCAAGGGACTTCTGTAAACTCAAAGTATTCACTAAAAGTACAACGGTTTACATTTTTGAGTCACTCCACTTCAAGATGGCTTCCAAAGCAAAGCCACCATAACGATGGCTATAAGTTTGTAACATTGACAGATCCTGTGTTAAAGTTTGATGTGGTGGCAACTGAGTCATCTTCAATGGATACTCCAAGTGCTTAAGGCGATCACAGCCTTGTCGTTTGAATTTTGAACATGTTGAAACCTTCATGTGAGATTATTTCCAGATAAATAATAACTACCATAAAAACTGGTCTATCTTCTGTAAAGCAGTGGTTCCCATCCATGGCCCTCGAGGACCATCATCCTTCATGTTTTAGCTGTTTCTCTGCTCCAACACGCCTGATTCAGTTGTTTACTTCCTTACATTCGGCAGAAGCCTGCTAATCATCCTTTCATTCAAATCAGGTGTGTTGGAGCAGAGGAACAACTAAAACATGCAGGGTGTTCCTCAGGGACCACTGTTGGGAACAACTGCAAAGTACTACAGTGTATACATTATTGTTACCCGGATGAACACGAATGAACAAAGCAACATGAAACAAGTTTTTGTCAGCAGTAACATGAAACAGATCAGCAGCAACAAGAAACAGATCAGCAGCAACATGATGTGATTTTTCAAAGTGATTATTCTGATTACCGTATATATTCATGAGTCTAACAGCCTCAGGGTAGAAGCTGTTCCTCAGTCTAGTGGTTCTATACTTAATGCTCAACCTCCTTCCTGAGGGGAGTGGGGCAAAAAGTGTGTGTGCTGAGTGAGTGGGGTCCTTCATGATGCAGGTGGCCTCTTCCTGCATCTGGAGGTGTAAATGTCTGTGATGGTGGGGAGACTGACTCCAACATCTTCTGTGCAGCCTTCACCACTCTCTGCAGAGCTTTCCTCTCTGCAGCTGTGCAGCCTCCATGCCACACGTTGATGCTGGAGCACAGGATGCTCTCCACTGCACACCTGTAGAAGGAGGTGAGGACTGAGCTTCTCAGACCAGCTCGTCTCAGCCGTCTGAGGAAGTAGAGTCTCTGATGACCTTTCTTGATCAGGCTGGTGGTGTTGTTGCTCCAGCTGAGGTTATCATTCAAGTGTACACCCAAGTATTTGTAGCTGGAGACCACTTCCACTGCAGATCCACTTATGTTCAGTGGGGTGTGGGTGTGTTTGTTCCTTCTGAAGTCCACAATCATCTCCTTTGTCTTCTTCACATTCATGTGAAGATTATTCTCTTTGCACCAGCTCTCCAGGTGTTCCACCTCCTGTCTGTAGCTGGACTCATCATTGTTTGTGATGCATCCCACCACAGCTGTATCATCTGCAAACTTTACAATATGACAGCCTGGATGGGTAGCTGCACAATCATATGTGAGCAGAGTGAACAGAAGAGGGCTCAACACACATCCCTGAGGAGAGCCAGTGCTGAGGGTTATGGTGGAGGAGGAGAAGTTGTGGATCCTCACAGACCGTGGTATGTTTGTTAAGAAGTCTAGAACCCAGTTACAAATGGAGGGGCTTAGTCCAAGTGTGGATAGTTTGTCCATCAGGGTTTGGGGGATCATGGTGTTGAAGGCAGATGTGAAGTCCACAAAGAGCAGACGGACATAGGAGTCCTTCTGTTCCAGGTGGGTGAGAGCAGTGTGGACCACAGAGGAGATGGCGTCCTCTGTTGATCGGTTCTCGCTGTACGCATACTGATGAGGGTCCTCGTTGATGTTGATGGTTGTCTTGATGTGGGTCATGACCAGTTTTTCGAAGCATTTAGCGACTATCGGGGTGAGGGCCACCGGTCGATAGTCATTCAGACCAGTCACTGTAGAACTCTTTGGGACTTGGATGATGGTGGCGGTCTTCAGGCAGGTGGTAACTGTCTCCAGGGCAAGTGAGGTGTTAAAAGATATCGGCCAGCACCTCACAGAGCTGATCGGCACATTCTTTTAACACTTTCCCGGGGATGTTGTCTGAGCCGGTTGCTTTGTGAGGGTTGATTCTCTTTAGACTACTCCTTACTTCAGCTGCGGTCACGCTGAGATGCTCTTCATCCAGTGATGAGGTGAGTCTGGTGCTGGGTGGTCTGTTTGGGTCTTCAAACCGTGCACAGAACTTGTTGAGGGCATCAGGCAGAGATGGGTCTTTGGGGCATTGTTCGCTCCTGCCTTTAAAATCTGTGATGCACTTAATGCCCCTCCACATGCTCCGTGGTTCTTGTGAGGCAAATTGACCCTCAATCCTCAATATTTAAACACCCATCACTTGGGAAACATTTAGCAGGAGTTAAAAAATAATAATTATGAGATGTTCAGAGTTGAGATCTTCAGTTTCTGCTCTGAACTCAGTGTCGGCACGAGTCTGGTCACAAACAGAATTCAGCGACAGCAACAGAAAAGCTGCAGAATGGCTTAAAATGTGTGCGCATCCAACCTGCAGCCCAGTGACACTACACGCTTACTGACCTTGCAAATAATTTACAACTTTTAAACAGGTTTGAGTTTAAAATGGGCGGCACACATTCCTTCAAACCGTAAACTTTGTTCACTTCCTGCGGTGGTTTTACTTTTTCTGCTGATCTTTTGTTCTTCCAACATCTTTTCTCTTTCTCATCTGGTTGGACTGAACAGGAATGTGGCCCTGTTCAAGGTAGCAGCTGAAGAACAATGAGGGATTGTGCTGTGCCACATGTGCACACACACACACACACACACACACATGCACACTCAACAAAGGCATGTAGGCAAACATGAGTACATATGACCAGACAAGAGCTCACACACTTGTGCTGATTGGGCCTCAGTGTGCCTCCCTATAACTACATCCTGTTGAATGATTTAGGCCGTGTGTGTGTGTGTGTGTGTGTGTAATGGAGCTGGTATGTCAGGATCTAAGGGGTCAAAGGTCAGGCCAAGCTAAATGTGAGAAGGAGGCTGGCTGACTGCAGAGTAAACACAGACCAGACACACTCTCTTGCTCATTCCCCCCACTCCTTTCTTTTTTTTTTTTCTCCTCCGAAGCTCAATCACAGAAAAATCTGTCTCCAAATGTCCACACGACTCAGCACAAACCAAATAACGCTCCACTTCCAGGTTTTTGAGAAAAATGTAAATTCCCAAACCTGGCCGGGGACGGGTTTTGTTTGCGAGACGTATGAATCTGGCGGAGATTTCACGTTTGCTTTTCTCCTGCATCCCCACCACATTTTGCCTGTTTACAAATATTTCCTCAGACAGATTCTATTATTTTTTTTCATCCTCCTTTCAATAAGGCAGTAAAAGCCGGCGACGGATGAGACTTGATTAATTGATGCTTCTCTGCCCAGGGACAGCAGTCAACATCTGGTTGTAGAACCTCTGCAGCGCTCAAATGCACATTAACCAAGCGGATCTCGTGCCCCCGCCTGCTGCTCAAACCTTCCAACCAGTCGTATATTAAGTCACTGATGTCTTTAGTGGTTGCTCAGAGCTCGACCTCTGGCTTCACCCCCACAACCCTCCGTGACCTGCTGCATCACTTTTCTTTAAGAAAGCATCGCTTTGATTTAATTCAGATGCAACTAATGATCAACTGCGAGGTTCAAATTGTATTTTTCCTTTCAGCAAAGAAAAAAAAAATCATATTGTAGCTACAGCCGAGTCTTGCACTCCTCTTCAAAGTGCCAACATTTCACCTTTGACTTGTCTTCCCCCCTTCTTTTCTTTGTTCTGTTGCCCTTTAGGTACCCCAGACAGCCTGGCGGAGAAAGAGCGCCAGCTCATGGGCATGATTGGCCAGCTGAGCAGCCTGAGGGAGCAGCTCCTGGCGGCGCACGAGGACCAGAAGAAGCTGGCCGCCTCACAGATGGAGAAGCAGAGGCAGCAGATGGAGCTGGCCAAGCAGCAGCAGGACCAGGTAGAGGAGCACGCTGCATGACAAGGGCCTCATTTGGCAGACAGTCCACCCCATCAAATCATCCGCTCCAATTTAGAGCAGAAAACCCTCACAGAGTTGGGTTCATATCTTCAGTGTGACATCTCAGCAGCTTAGCCTACAAGA
>JBBPBX010031511.1:0-34481 GCA_038048925.1 Garcialebias charrua
GTGCAAATGACAATAAAGAATCTCTGACTCTGACTCTCTGACTCTGATTTAGCTGGTTAGATATGATTGAGACAGCTTACACATCTTTTTTCCAAGATAGATCGCGTGAACAATGACAACAGGTCTCAAAACATGATCCGTCATTAAACCATAGTTATTAAAGCACACTTAAAATAATTATGTTAATAAAAAAAGAGAAAAATGCTCATAAAGCTAAAATTGTACTAAAATGTGAGTAAATATCTGTTAAAGTATTTACTAAAGAAATCTGTCGATAAATAATATAAATTCTGTACATGTTTGTTTTATACATTAAAGGAGCTGTATGTAACTTTTCTAACAATATATTTTTAACATATTTCTTCACTCTGTCACTACCTCCTGACATACTGATTTTAGACAAGTAATCTCTGAAAAAACTATTGTCCCCTTGCTTCTCTAAAAGCATTTCTAAAAAGCCACAGTGACCCTCCGTTACACAGAGTTTGTAACCAGCCAATAAAAACAGAGCTTGAATTTGAATCAGCCAATAAAAACAGAGCTTGAATTTGAATCAGCCAATAAAAACAGAGCTTGAATTTGAATCAGCCAATAAAAACAGAGCTTGAATTTGAATCAGCCAATAAAAACAGAGCTTGAATTTGAATCAGCCAATAAAAACAGAGCTTGAATTTGAAGGCTCTGAGGGGGAGGGACCAGAAACGTGTCTCTGTTCAAAATTTTCCTAATTTCCAGCGTGTTCCAGAAATTACATACTGAACCTTTAACATTACATACATACACTGTGTGTATGTATGTACAGCACAATATATACAGTACATAAACAAAGTGTATGTATATATTGTACTTTATATGCATGATACACACACATTGTATTTAAAATACATAATATTTGAACACAACAGCAAGTAATGACACAAGCACCTGGCACAATGATTCAAAATTATTAAAATAAATCTAAGATAAAATTACTTAAATCAATATAAAATTGAACATATATGTTTGTGAATGATTAAAAATGTTAGGAGCAACTGTATTTATTTTTTCTACTTTGAGTAGCAAACTTGGAGTCTTATTTTAGACTTTGTGATCCATAAATGACAATGTTTACTAATCTGTTTTTTTAAGGTACCCAGAGACACCCAGGACAGATCTCCAGTCCATCACAGAGACAGACAAAAATACATCCACACTAACGTAAGAGCGTTATTAAACAAAGCCCCATTTTTCTGTTTAATATATATATATAACAGATTGAGTTTAACATAAAATAAATAGTGTTTTATGTTTAAATGTCAGTTAATAAGTCTTCCATTATGCCCCCTTGTTTAGGACTGGAGCCAATCTCAGCTGCTTTTTGGTGAAGGCAGGGGACACCCAGGACAGGTCTCCAGTCTGTCCCAGAGACACCCAGGACAGATCTCCAGTCCAGACGTCTCAGCTGTATTTTTTGGACCAAACAGGATTGATGAAGATGCAGCTAAACTTGTTTTTGTTGTAAATAAATGTAAATTTACAAAAAAACAAAAAATAATAATAATCTTGAATGCTTAATTGTTGCTGGATAAAAATACACAAATAAAAATTAGTTAAAACAATAAAAGCATTAATTTTGGCACCATCTACAGCTTCAATAAGATTTCATCAAAAATAAACCTTTAACCATTTTAAGAAAAGATGAATATGCCAAAAGGAAGCTGGTCTACATTTTATTTTTATAAACATGTCACCATAAAACATTTTTTAGTTTGTAGAGTCAGAGAGTCTTTATTGTCATTTGCACCGCATGTGGTACATGTGATGAAAACGAGATTATGTACACGGGGTCCCAGTTACATCCAACAACAAATGCAAGAGAAAAACAGTAATAACATCTAGAATTAACTAAGAAAAACATCAACTAGTAATACACTAAGCCTAATATAGTGGAAATAAACAGCAGCACGAACATGAGTTTGTATGAGCAGATGGTCACAGATGAACACAGATGAACACAGCAACAAGAAAACAGATCAGCATCAGCACAATGTGATATTTTGCAGTGTTTATTTTTTATTTTATTTTTATTTATTCATGAGTCTAACAGCCTCAGGGTAGAAGCTGTTCCTCAGTCTAGTGGTTCTACACTTGATGCTCCTCAACCTCCGTCCTGAGGGGAGTGGGGCAAAGAGTGAGTGTGCTGGATGAGTGAGGTCTTTCATGATGCAGGTGGCTCTTTTCCTGCATCTGGAGGTGTAAATGTCTGTGATGGTGGGGAGACTGACTCCAACAGACTTCTGTGCAGCCTTCACCACTCTCTGTAGAGCTTTCCTCTCTTCAACTGTGCAGCCTCCATGCCACACGTTGATGCTGGAGCACAGGATGCTCTCCACTGCACACCTGTAGAACGAGGTGAGAACTGGGCTGCTCAGACCAGCACGTCTCAGCCGTCTGAGGAAGTAGAGTCTCTGATGACCTTTCTTGATCAGGCTGGTGGTGTTGTTGCTCCAGCTGAGGTTATCATTCAAGTGTACACCCAAGTATTTGTAGCTGGAGACCACTTCCTTAAGCCTTAAAGTAGCCTTAAAACAGAAACAACACTCAAAAGATGCATCACAAAATGTTTATTCTCATAGATTTATTTATCTTGTTTTCACTTTTAACAGGTGGGTCGTGTTCTTCCTATGTGCGGATCGATCCTGCGATGCTTTCGTTCTCCAGGATGGGCAAGAAGAGTTGAACAAAGTGACGTGTAGGGAGATTTGATCACATCATCCAACACCTTAAACAGAAAAACGGGGCTTTGTTATATATATCTAATACATTTACATACGTGTGAATATAGGACTGCCTGATCACATCTGATCTGATCTGTATTATTAAAGACTCCACACAATGATTAATGATTTAGCTTGGTAAATATGATCAATTATTATTGATAATTAGTGATTAGAACTCTCAATCAAGAACTTGAGTCCTCAGTTTGAATAATTGTTTGGCTCTTCTGTGCAAATGTAAATTGTTCTTAGCTTTTGACTGGGAGTGTGGATGGTTGTTTGTCTTTTTGTCTGTCTCTGTGATGGACTGGAGATCTGTCCTGGGTGTCTCTGGGTACCTTAAAAAAACAGATTAGTAAACATTGTCATTTTTGATCACAAAGTCTAAAATAAGACTCCAAGTTTGCTACTCAAAGTAGAAAAAATAAATACAGTTGCTCCTAACATTTTTAATCATTCACAAACATATATGTTCCAATTTTATTTTGATTTAAATAATTTTGTCTTAGATTTACTTTAATAATTTTGAATCATTGTTCCAGGTGCTTGTGTCATTACCTGCTGTTGTTGTGTTCAAATATTATGTATTTTAAATACAATGTGTGTGTATCATGTATATAAAGTACAATATATACATACACTTTGTTCATGTACATACAGTATTGTGCTCCGTAATGTTAATGTATAAAACAAACATGTACTGTATTTATGTTATTTATCGACAGATTTCTTTAGTAAATACTTTAACAGATATTTACTCACATTTTAGTACAATTTTAGCTTCATGAGCATTTTTCTCTTTTTTTATTAACATAATTATTTTAAGTGTGCTTTAATAACTATGTTTTAATGACGGATCATGTTTTGAGACCTGCTGTCATTGTTCACGCGATCTATCTTGGAAAAAAGATGTGTAAACTGTCTCAATTATATCTAACCAGCTAAATAAAGGTTTAACTAAAATAACACACAGCCCAAAAAAAGTCCAGGCTCAACACAGACCAGAACCAGAACTTTGTTATTGTGAGTGTTAAGGCCCCAGTATAGCTCTGCGTTCGGCCGAACGCCGCTCGACGCCGTTCGAACGCAGAGGCACAAGCGTTCGAACGCGGGCACGAACGCTCCAAGCTCAAATTTTACGACCGCGAACGCAAGCGCGTTGTCGCACAATAAACTGCCCGGCGCCGGACTGTTTTGTATGTGACACAAATGTATTAAATTCCCCTTCTTCATCCCTGATCTGGCCTTTTTTTTTTTTTTTTGCCAAAAGTCAAGTGATCGCTTCCTCCTCCGTTGACTCCATGATTGAAATGATGAGAAATGAATGAATTTGTCACGAGCAAATTAAACTCAGGTCCAACGTGGCTGCGCGAGGTTCTGCAGATTTCCTGGTGTAATGGTCTGATGTGTGGGCAACAGGACCAGCGCTCCCTGTTTTTAGTTTATTTTTTAGAACTTTTTATTAACATATAAACACAGAACACCGCTGTGACAGAAGCTGCCGCTCTCACCTTTTTTTCCCACCTGACCTGTCAATCAATTCAGTAGGCGTGTCAGCAAATGACCAATCAGAGACCTCAATTCGTCTCGTAGGTAAACGCTCTGCCCTGCATCTGCTCAAATGACGTCAAGAATTTGGTGCGAAAATACTGGAGCCTCACGCTGAGCTATGGGAGTGAACTGCCTGCGCACAGAACGCGCGCACGGACCGGCGTCGGTTGAACGCAGAGGCTGGAGCCTTTACTGTGTGGAGGCTACGCTACATGCAAAGCTAACCACAGTAGTAGACGCTAAAAAATGGAGAGAGAAAAAACAGCTCCGACACACAGACTGTTATACTGTAACATTGTTCTGACATTGTTTCACAAATTGATTTATATAGAATATTTTGTTTACCGGACAAAAGGTGATCGGAGCATGACGTCTTCCACAGCAGATCCTAGCACACTCAGACAGAGGAAGGAGCTGCTGTCAGCTCAGTCCTCCGATAGAGATAAATCCTTCATGTTTCCTTATTTTTGGGATTAAGTGAAAACTGCACTTTGCCCAAACGTCTACCCGGTTGTAACACCCTCTAACCCAGCAAGAAAAAAAAAAAAACGCGAAAAATACACTGCCAGAATACAGAGCTGTAGGGGCGTTCGAGTAGACTCTCTCGACGCTACGTCACAGACGACGTATGCGGAAATACCAGGATTTCCTGAGGCAACACACGGCGCCAAATTTAAAATCAATTTTAAAGCAAAATTTTGATATATTTCTGATTTTGCTATTAAAAACGAACATAGTTGAATGATGCAACATATATCTTGTAACATTTTATGCAAAGTAGAAAGATGATGTCAGTGGACATTTAATGATGTCTACATGACAACACAGGTTCTACTGAGATTGTGTCATCAGGTGGTTGCGGAAGATCAGAGGAGCCAAGGTATGGCACGTGGATGTGGGAGTGTTTACACCTCTTGGATGGGTGGGTTTCGGATAAACATCAGGTGGCCAGGAGGGAAAGACTGTGTTACCAATAGTAGTACTGTTTTTAGTTAACAAGCCTGTGAGATCGTTAAGCTGTTTGTGCTGTCCTGACACCGGTGAGTGGCCTCTGGCCTCTCTTGAATTAGATGGACTCTGAGTCAGGGTATTGTAGATATCCCTGTTAATGTCAGACTTGTCAGTTCGAAGAGACGGTGTACTATCAATCATGTAAGCTCAAAAGGTTCAAAGATTCAGTCGTTTGATATTCAGTATGTTTATTACTCATATCATAGATTATTGTTGTTTTTGTAATAAAACTCACAAAATTTCACCAGTGAATCTGTGATTATTTTAGCCTTTATGCGTGTTGATAAAATTTGATCTCTTTATACACGAGAAAATAATCACATTTTGGGGTTAAAGAGACTGATTTATTAATAAAGAGACTGATTGGAAACATTATTTCCTCTCATTCGGCAGTACCCTGAGGTTACCATATTTTCCAGCCTATAAGTCGCACCTTTTTGACTAATTTGCATGCCCTGCGACTTATACTACTTTTAAGTTTTGTGAATTTTAAGTTTTTGATGCAATCATCTGTGAGGCTCCATCCTCTTGGTTGTTCCTCTTCTTTGTTGCATTTATGGTTGATTTTTATCTTGATTTTATTTTTCATTGTAGCACTTTGAGATCTGTTTGATGTAAAGTGCGTTATAAATAAAAGTTATTATTATTATACGGCGAAGCAACATATTTATGGATTTTTTCCCCATGTTTTTAGACCAATTTTTGACTGAGATATGCCCGTTTTTCATTTGGGCAAAAAATGGTTCAGTACCACTTTTGGCCGCTAGGGGAGCAGGCAGTATCACTTTCATCCGCTAGGGGCGCAGACAGTACCAGTTTCGGCTGCTATGGGTGCTAAAGAGCCCTCTAGACTGTTGATGGCTGCCGGCGTCTACCTGGAGGCGTTTCCCATTATTTGTGTATTTAGAGCCGCCTACTTCCCCTCACCCCGCGCAAAATCTCTGAGAGTGAGTAGGAGAACAGACAAGACAACATCGAACATCAGCGCGAGAGAGAACAGAGAGAAAATGCAGGCCAAGAGAAGGTTGTATTCTGCCGACTTCAAGCTGCAAGTTATTAAATATGCAGTAGAGCACGGCAACCGTGCAGCCGACCGTCATTTCGGCGTAAGTGAGCAGTTCATCTGTGATTGGAGGAAGGCGGAGGGCTTGCTGACCGCCATGAAGAGAGGGCGACCCACGGCTGCAAATCCCGCTGGCCAGAGCTGGAAGAGAGGGTGAAGACGTGGGTGTTGGAGGAGCGGGCAGAGGGCTGTCCACTGTCCAGCTTGGTCTCCACGCCATGGCGCTCGCTAAGGAGATGGACATAGCGGAGTTTGCTGGTGGACCGTCCTAGTATTTTCGCTTCACGCGCCGCCATCAGCTTTTGCTCAGGGCGCGCACCACAATGTGCCAGAGGCTGTCGATGGACTTTGAGGAGAAGGTGGCCAGCTTCTGCGCCTTTGTCGACCACCAGGTACAGGAACACCGCATCTCGCCGGACCATCAGTGCTGGGCAGCGCTAATCCAAAAATTAGTTCCGCTATTTCAAAAGCACTAATTAATTTATTTAGGTCCGCTATTTCAAAAGCACTAATGTCTTATGAAAATTAGGGGAAGCTAAATTCTAAACCGCTATTTAAATTAAACAATTCGTAGCCAGCAAGTTATGCAATATTTGCACTGCACTGCCAACTAGAGGTGCATGAAGTGTTATACACCTTTATCCTACCTCTTAACACCGACTCGCTTGGGATGTCATCTCCTACAATACACCTTTCGCTCCAGAAGAGGACACAGGTTGTTGAATTCTGGTGATTTTCTTCTGTTGACTGTAAAAGAAAAATGTGGTTAATTTTGTCCAGAAACTGTTTTTTAATTTTATTTTTTTTTACTAACAGAATGTAATCACAGGATGTTCATGTACTAACTATAACCTGTTGGAGTTATTTGAATTAATATTCAATGTTTTATAGACATAAATGTGTCAAGCTAGCCTGGTTAAAACCAGACCCTTGTCCTTCGCTTCGGACTAGGGTCTGGACTTTCTGTCATAGAGAAACAATTCTTGCTGGAGGCGTGGCCTCTGCCTGAGGAACAAAACCATTGGATCTTAGAAAAATTTTGAACAGGGAAAGCATTCTGCTCCCTCCCCCTCAGAGCTCTGCCAAACTTGACATCTGCTCCGTCTCCTGCTGAATTTTCTCTCGCTGCCTGCAACGTTTGAAAAAAATTAAATAGAACCATGTAGCGCTGGTCCAGAAGACCAGAAAATATGCAGGGACTCGGGCAGCAACGTAAAACCCTATTTTAATTCTCTCGTGACAACCTCAGTCATTTCCTTATTCTTTGCACTCAGCGGAGAGAGAGGAGGAGGAGGGAGCGAACACTTGACTTTTGGCAAAAAAACAAAATAAAACTCCAGATAAGAGATTAAGAAGGGGAATTTAACACATTTGTGTCAAATATAAAACAGTCCTGCATCGCTTTGAATGAGAACATGCGGCTGCTCGCTGGCTCTGGCTGCGCGCTGGGACAGGTGGCACTCAGCGGAGAGGAGGAGGAGGAGGAGGAGCGATAACTTGACTTTTGGCCAAAAAAAACAAAAGAAAACTCCAGATAAGGGATTAAGAAGGGGAATTTAACACATTTGTGTCAAATATAAAACAGTCCTGCATCGCTTTGCATCGCTTTGAATGAGAACATGCGAATGCGCGCTGGGACAGGTGGGGGCGTGGGTTAGGGGCCAAAAACTCCGCCCCTTCTGTTCTCTGATTGGTCCGGTCAAAAATCTACCAGAGAAATCGTTGTCTATGGGAGAAGTCCCAGACTGTGCAGTGAAGGGAAATGAGAATTGAGCGGAGCTGTGCAGGAAGGCGAGGGCCAGGCTAGTGTCAAGCTAGCTTCTATTTTTTTTCTCCCTAGTACTTTGTAACACATATCATCAAATACCTCAAATACCACACCGCTGATATTATCCAAACTAAACAGTGTAATCACAAGATGTTCATGTACTGACTGTAACCTGTTGGAGTTATTTGAATTTATATTCAATGTTTTATAGACATAAATGTGTCAAGCTGGCTTCTATTTTTTTTCTCCCTAGTACTTTGTAACACATATCATCAAATACCTCAAATACCACACCACTGATATTATCCAAACTAACACAGTGTAATCACAAGATGTTCATGTACTGACTGTAACCTGTTGGAGTTATTTGAATTTATATTCGATTTTTATAATTTATTTTCGTAGTGCACGCACAGGTTTGGAAGAAGTCAAAGCGAACCTACTTTAAATGCAGCAGATTTGACCACTACGTGACATTATTAAAGAGCGGTTCAGCTCAGGAACCCTCGTGCTATAAAGTCAGCTATGAAATATATTTTTATATCCGTTCATTGAGCTACATAAAGCCGCCCGCGCGCGTTGCTCGTGGCGATCCTACTTTTTAAAATCCTGCAGTTTTGAGCAGTACGTGATTTTATTAAGGACACGTTCAGCTGAAGACCCATCTTTGCTATAATTTTAAAAACAAATAATTGTTTTTACCGTGTTTATCATGTAAAGTCCTTCTGTGTTCGCTCCCTTGCTTCCGTGATAATCTAACAAGCAATAAGGCTGCAGAGACTGGCTGCTAACTGAGTGGCTGCTAACTTGACCAATCATGTCTTGTCACATGACAGGTAATAGCCAATAGGGCCCCTTAGGGCGGGCCCCGCTCTTAAATCAACCAACCGGACGACTGCTCACGGACCACATCCAGCGCTGACAGGATATGGTCTGTTAGCAGTTTAAGAGCCCGTAAATAAGTTTTTTCGTTTTTACTGATAGATAATTAGTTATTAGCGGTACTGCATTTTAAATAAAAATAGCGCAAATCCGCATATGAATTATAAAAGTTAGTCAATCCGCTGTAACGCTGACAAATTGTTTAGGTCCGCTATAAGCGGATTAGCGCATTAGCGCTCCCTAGCGGTCTGGCGCCCACCTTTGCGGACCATATTATTAATATGGACGAGGTGCCCCTCACGTTGACATCCCCATGGGACGGAGTGTGTCCCAGAAAGGTGAGAAAACTGTCAACATCTTCACCACTGGACAGGAGAAGTCACACTTCATTTCCCCCGCGCGTTGTTGTGGCCGTGAATGAGAAGGGATGGATGGATGGAGAGATGATGGCAGTGTGGCTCTCTAAATGCTTCACCAAGCGGCCGGACGGGTTTTTTAAAACCAAAAAAGCCCTGCTGGTCATGGACAGTATGCGCGCCCACATCACGTCGGCATTTAAGGAGAAGCTAAAAGCGTGCAACAGCATTCCTGCCATCATCCCGGGAGGTTTAACCAAAGTGCTGCAGCCGTTGTAAACTGTAAACCGCAGCTTTAAAGCAGCTCTGCGTCGTCTCTGCATGGGAGCAGCGGATGGTGGACGGTGACCATAGCTTCACGGCGACGGGACGTATGCGACACGCCACCTTTCAGCAAGACCTCGGATGGATCGACACAGCGTGGACGTCTGTCACCAAAAAAAAACATTGAGGCGGGGTTCAGAAAGGCTGGGATCGCAGCTGGAGCTGAGGATGACTCGGACAGCGGGGAGGAAGACGAGGAGGACGCAGCAGCGCTGAATATCCTTCCTCAATCGCTGGCAGAACTCTTCGCCAGCGATACAAAAGACGAAGAGTTCAATTGTTTTGAATAAAAACCATAAAATAAATATCCGATAATTCTCAATCAGGTCATCTGGACAGTTTCTTTTTAGTAGAAGCAAACTGGTTGGTCCACTTAAGTTGTTTACTTGGTGGGGGAACAGTGTGCTGGAACTACTCAGACTGATGAAGCCCTCTGGAGTGAGGGTAACGTTTCTACTAAAAAGAAACTGTCCAGATGACCTGACTGAGAATTATCAGATTTGATACCTGGATTATTGAGCATGAACTTTCTTGTCTTGAACCACTTTGGCTGTAGCTGCCTGCCTGGGAGGAGTCGACGAGGGACAGGACGGCCTCCAGAAACCATCTTGGCTCCAGCAAACTGGTTGGTCCACTTAAGTTGTTTGCTTGGTGAGGGAACAGTGTGCTGGAACTACTCAGACTGATGAAGCCCTCTGGAGTGAGGGTGAAACGTTTCTACTAAAAAGAAACTGTCCAAATGACCTGATTGAGAATGATCGGATTTGATACCTGGATTATTGAGCATGAACTTTCTTGTCATAAAATAAATAGTTGTTTCTGTCATCATTATGGGCGGGTGAGCGTGTAGTAATTTTAAAGCCGCTTTATTTTGTCGGCTTCATTTTATCATGTTTTAACCGTCAAAGTGCATTTATTAAGAAAAGTTAAACTGAGACACACTTTTACTATAATGTCAGCTAACAAATATATATTTTTAGGTGTTTATCTTTTTACATTTAAAAGACATGCAGGTCTGTTCGCTACATATCTGTTGCTGCGCATGCTCATTTTGTTGCCGCGTAGCGAAATGATTTAAATTCAGCTAATTTGACCATTACTGTATATTCATTTATTAAGGAATAGTTCAGCTCAGAAACACTTTTGCTATAATTTTCAGCAAACAATTTTTTTACGTGTTTATCTTTTTAAATTTCAAAGAGATGCAGGTCTGTTCGCTGCACTGCATGTCTGTTGCCACGCGTGCTCGTTTTGTTGAGCCACCGTAGCGAAACAATTTAAATTCAGCTGATTTGACCATTATATTCATTTATTAAGGAAAAGTTCAGCTCAGAAACACTTTAGCTACAATTTTCAGCAAACAAATTTTTTTTATATATATATATTTATATATATATATATATATATATATATATATATATATATATATATATATATATATACTGTATATGTATAGGGCTGTTGCTGTGAAACACGGAGTTTCAGCTCCCTCCAAAGATTTTCTATAGGATTTAGGGCTGGAGACCTGTAAAGATGTTTTCCCTGACCGGGAATCGAACCCGGGCCGCGGCGGTGATACCGCCGAATCCTAACCACTAGACCACCAGGGATATATAGACATCCTTTGCCAATGTCTTTTTTTTTTTTTCTGTGGGAGGAAACCGGAGTACCCGGAGTAAACCCATGCATGTTTTGTTTTTTTTCTGTGGGAGGAAACCGGAGTACCCGGAGTAAACCCATGCATGCACGGAGATAACATGCAAACTCTAGCCAGAAAGAACCCCCGGAGCGGGATTTGAACCGGGGTAACCTGCTCGCTGAGAGTCACCGTGCTGCCTGTCAGAGGATTATGTGTCAAAGTCGATTAACTTAAGTTGGTTCGTTGTCGTAAACTTCGTCGGCTGCTCTTTCTTGTGAATCAGCGGAAGACTTTCTTTTGCCATCTGCGGAGTCTTTTTCAAACACCAGTGTTGCACATCCTGCACAGGACTCTGGTGTTGTTGCTTCAGCATTTCCACATTGAATTTATTTGGCAACACGTTAACGTTGGCTCTAAGTTTATGAAGTTTGCTGCTGTATTTAGATTTTGCTTTGTCTGGTTCTTGAATGAGGTTCTGGAGTTTCTGCTTCTGTGTTTCCAGTTCATATTTATTTGTCATCTCGCTGTATTCCAAGTTAGCTTGACTGAGTCTATTGTCGTGTTGAATTATTTTGCAATCTTTTTCTTTGATCTTCTGGAAATCAAGAATGGGTTGCTTGTACTGGCTGATGAGAGGGTTTCTCTTTTCATCACGCAGCTGAATATGCAGATCCTTTATGGTTTTGCAATGTTCCAAAATGGTACCATTTGCCTGGTGCAGTTCAGCGTCTTTAATTTTTAACAAATCTGCTCTCTGTTCCATTATTCCTTTTAATGTGGAATTTAACTGCGACAGTTCTTCAATTTTTAAACAGGCTGCTTCCAACTTGTCTTCAGCTGCTCTCTTCTCCTCCTCTGCTCTTTTCAAGGCAATATTTTCTGATGTCAACGCTGAAGTCTGCTTCTCAGCGTCACTGAGAGAGCTTTTTAACTCCTCGGTCAAACGTAGAAACTCTGCATTCTGACGTTTGACTTCTCTCAGCTGTTCTCGCGACATTTCTAGGTGCTTTTCCAACTCAAGGTTTTTTTGAGTCGTCTTTTTCCGATAGCACGCCAGTTCTTCTTGAAGATCCAGATTTGTCTTTTCAAGATCAGAATTTGTGCTTTTCAGCATACGGACGTCTGTTTCCTCTTGCCTTACCTTCTTTGTTAACGCCTTAATTCTGACCTCTGACGTTTTTAATTCTTCGTTTTTACTTTTCAGCTGACTTTCCAACTCAAGGTGTTTCTGAGTCATCTTTTCCTTATAGCACGCCAGTTCTTCTTGAAGTTCCAGATTAGTCTTTTCAAGATTTGTGCTTCTCAGCGTACAGACGTCTGTTTCAACGTGCCTTACCTTCTTCATGAACGCCTTAATTCTGACCTTTGACATTTTTATGAAGTCATTTTTACTTTTTATCTGACTTTCCAACTCAAGGTATTCTTGAGTCGTCCTCTTTTCGCACAGCAGTTCTTTTTGAATATCCAGATCTATCTTTTTAAGATTTGTGCTTTTCTCAGCGTACAGACGTCTGTTTCAACGTGCCTTACCTTCTTCATGAACGCCTTAATTCTGACCTTTGACATTTTTATGAAGTCATTTTTACTTTTTATCTGACTTTCCAACTCAAGGTATTCTTGAGTCGTCCTCTTTTCGCACAGCAGTTCTTTTTGAATATCCAGATCTATCTTTTTAAGATCAGACATTGTGCTTTTCAGCATATGGACGTCTGTTTCATCTTGCATTGCCTTCTTTGTTAACGCCTTAGTTTTGACCTCTGACGTTTTTAATTTGTCGGTTTCACTTTTCACCTGGTGCCAGGCTTTTACCCGAAAGCCCTTCATTTCTTTGCTTGAATGAGAACGTTCCCGTATCTCATCCATGGCAGTGGTGCTGTGACGAGCGTCTGTGGACTGCGAAGACCCCATCTTTCTCCAAAATTGCACTTCACCGAGCTTTCAGCATTGAAAAGGGCCAGATATGTTGCACCTCGTTCCCTTCCTTCAGGGAACATGAGTTATGGTGCATAACTTTCAGTTCCCTTTCAGTCAAGTTCTCTCGGTGCAACATACTTGCTATGGGAACGTAATTCATTCACGCCCTTGAAATGCTCAGTAAAATGCATGCTAGTGTGAACGTCTGCCCTTGACCAGCAGGCATCTCAAGGCTACTTTCTACTGTGTGTTAGAAAGAACAGCCTGAGTGACATCACACGCAGTAACATCCAAACTGTAATGCTTTGCAAAAGTGTTTAATGAGCTCCAGTTCGCAGCAGCACAAATGTCTGCAACTGGTACACCCTTGAACAGTGACCACGAAGTGGCCAAGCCCCTAGTCGAGTGAGCGTACTCCAGAGGGCACCTATTGACCTTTGCTACTGTACGCCCTTTTAATGGCCTCAGTCACCCAATGTGAAAGGCGTTGTTTTGATAGGGCCTTTCCGGTAGCAGGTGCTGCAAAGCACACGAACAGTTGATTTGTTTTTCTCCATTCGGCTGTTCTCTGCATGTAAGTGCGTAAAGCTCTCACGGGGCAGAGAGCCTTCAGCCTTTCCTGTTCCTGAGTGAGGACAGGAGCAGGTGGGAAGGAGGAGAGATCAAAGTCTAGACTCCTATGGTTCAAAGTCAAGACCTTGGGGATGTATGCAGGATTAGGCCTTAGGGTGACCTTTGACCCATCAGGAGCGAATCTGGTACACATTGGATGTACAGACAATGCATGGAGGTCACCCACACGTTTCGTCGAGCAAAGTGCCAAGAGTACAACGGTTTTATAAGATAACAAGTCTATCTTAACCTCGCTCAGTGGCTCGAATGGAGGATCACAGAGAGCCCCCAAGACCAGACTAAGATCCCAACCAGGGTCAGGATCCTGTTGGGTGGTTTTGTCCTAAGCACACCCTTCATAAATCTTATTATGATTGGATGCGCGCCAGATGTCCTGTGTCCCCAGCCTTCGTGACAGGCTGAAATAGCTGATAGGAAAACTTTAATCATTGAGAAAGAACAACCTTTTTCCAGTAAGTCCTGAAGGAAAATCAGGAGCTGAGCCAGGTCGCATGAGTAAGAAATAATATTTCTTTCTGTGCACCAAGTTTCAAAAATACGCCACTTCAGTACGTAGAGAGACTGTGTTGACAGAGCACGAGCATTTTGTATGGTTTTTACCACATTTTCCGGCAGGCCTGATGCCATCAGCTTGTTCTTTTCTGCCAACAAGCTGAAATTTTTAACAGTTCTCGCTTAGGCGGCGAGACTACTTCTTCTGGTGACATAGTTTGACCCTGAAAAAGAGCAGTTGGTGTATCCAGTTCCCCTCCAGGGGCCCTGGAAGCCGTGACCCCTTGGAGGTCAAGCAAGTTTGGGAGAAGGCCTTTTTGTTGATGTGCTACCAGGCTGCTCTGATCGAGAGTGATCGAGGGCAGATGCAACCTGTCGTCTTTATTAGACAGAAGTGGAGCAGAATGTCTGTTTTCTCTCTCCTTGTTTCGGATCATGGGACTGAGAAGCTACGAGTTTTCTAAACGAGCCAATCTTCTGACCCCAATCTGTTTCCTGGATGGGTCCAGTTTACTGGTCCTTGGCCTTAACAGAGCGTTGGAACCAGACAAACCGGCCACGGCCTGTGTTTCACCCGTTGGGGGGATATTGTTTAAGAACAGAGCTGAACCAGCACAGTGAGAAAGGTCACGTGCTATGGGATCACTGCTTGGACATTGCGTGTCATTCATTAATAATAAAGGGACAGCTGCAACGTGAGAACGTGGAGATGATTCTTTGTGCTTGGCAGACTTTAAATTGTTTGGTGATAGAGAGCCCAGTTCCCTTCGAATAACAGGAAGAGGAATCTGATTCAGCTCTGATTTGTTTACACACACAGCAGCCTGAACACAATTGCTTTTGTGAACGTGTGAAGCTTGTGGTTGCCTGTGGGCATCTGACATGGCTACCCCGTCGTTAGATTCTGTCGGCGCATCTCCCTGAGGCGCGGACATGTCACGTGTTTGCTTGGTTAGTGTATTGGCCGCCCCGTCGTTCACAATGGAGCGGGAGCTGGAGCACGTGACCCCCCTCACCTGTCTCCATGAGGGGTGGGGGACCTGCTTGCAGACGCCTCTGTGCCTGTCCACTACAGACGGAGTAGAGGCACCCTGCCGGGGTTCATTGATTAGGCTAACACCCCGTGAGCCGTGAGGGCTGGGGGAGGGAAATGGGCCCCTCCCTTTATGATGGCTGGTAGGCCAGAGGGACCTGTTCTGCTGAAGTTACTTGTGTTTTGTTGTTGTTGTTGGATTTTTTTGGAGTCAATAAAACAGAGAGGGGCTGTTTTTTGAGCTTTATTCGTGCTTAAGTGTAACGACATGTTTGATTTTATGTCACTCACAGCAGGAAAAACATGATTTGTGCATGCAACAGAGTTACCAACTATTTGTACCGTGCTACAAATAAAGTCTGGACATGAACGGATCATTCCCCGTACCGCTTGGGCGGGTGACCGTGTAAAGTCAAGACGTGAACCTGGTTCATCAGGCACGCTTTTGTCTGTCATCCCGGTTCGCCGAGGAGGCCCTGTGTCTGACCGCCTGGCGGGGGACAAACCTGTTTTTGCTCCATGCGTGCTCGGTACGAGGTGGGCCCGGCGGTGGTCTCTGCCGATGCTCATCCTCGTAGGCCGGCCGCTTCTGCGGTGGGGCACGCGTTGCCGAGCGGTGTCGAGGCTGTGCAGGTCTGCCTCCAGCAGACTCCCAGGGGCTTCGGCCTGTTTGCGCCTTTGGTCCAACTTGGTCTGAATTCGATCCAAAGCTTTCCCAAATAATCCTGTCGGCTCTATCGAGTGGTGGAGAAAAGGCATCTTTTGTCCCTCGGGGAGATCCGTTAAAGTCATCCACAGATGGCGTATCACGATGACCACTTCCGCCATGCCTCTGCCTTGAGCAACAACGGCTGTCCCCATCATGCGGAGCACAAAGTCTGTTGCCCTGCGGGCTTCATCTAGCAAGTCGGCGGCAGCCTGCTTGTCCGTCGTTACCTGGAGCTGTTGCAGCTTTTCAACTAGGTAAGCCTGCATCAACGTGGACGCGTTCATGGCGCACGCCGCAAGTCCCTGAGCTCTGTAGCATTTATCGAGAAGAGAAGCTGAGGCTCGACAAGCTTTGCTGGGAAGAGTTGGTTTTGTCCCGGATGACTTGGGAGCCAGGTGAGACGCCAGTGTGTCCTCAATTTGAGGCACGTTGGCTATTCCCACCTCATCCATCCCGTCCACGTCGAGGAACTGTGAGAGTGGTAAGAGCATGGGAGCTCTGGGCTGAGGCCAGGTGCGAGTTAGTTCTGTGAGGAAGTCCAGGAACACGGGCATCCTTTGCCTCGTGGCGGCCTGCTGCTTTGAGTAAAAATAGTTTCCTGCCAGCCTCGTGACCTGTTGACGAGGCGGAGGCTCTGGCCATGGGATGTGCAACGCGTCCGCTGCTCTGTGGCACAGGTCAAACAGAGCAGGGATGGAAAAGTCAGTTTCCGGGAGCACAGGTACCAGGGTCTGGGAGAGGTCTTCTCCCTGTTCCTCGAGTTCGACGTCTGCGTCCTCCGCGGAAAATTCGCCTGAGGCTGAAATTGAGATCTCGTCCTCGTTCATCATGCCTCGAGTGTCGAATTCGACTGTTAAATCCACCATAGGAGCCAGCACGTCAGGGCTGTCACCCCATTCGACTCATGTGCTGTTGTGTAGAGCCATGTTCTCGAGCTCTGGCGTGGGAGTGAGAGGCTCAGTGGTGACCGCATCCGCTGGCACTGCTGGGGCGCCCATGGCCCTGGCGACGAGGTCAACCCGGTGCCGCAGCACCGCATCCAGCATCTGGCTGCAGTGTGGGCAAAAGTCGGGCGCATCCAGCGCCGTTTTTGCATGTAACATTCCCAGGCAGACTGGACAGGCCTCATGGGTGTTCGTCGCCACGAGGGAGAAACCGCATCCGTTAGGACAGGCGCGCAAAGTTGGGTTTGCTGTCCTGTTGGTTTTCCTTGGAAGTCTTGTCTTTTGCTTTCCTTTTTCCGGAGGCATTTCTGAGATAAGGCGAGCGAGTCCTTCCAGAATTCTTTTAATTTGTTTAGACGTCTCCTCCGTCGTGTCGCTTTTGCTGGCTAGCCCGCTACGAATTAGCAGGGGTAGCGGTTGTGACTAGGGGTTGAACGAGTACATAATTTTTAAACTCGACATTAGCATAAATAAGCTCGATTAGTGCTTGAGTAGTCGATGATGTCATAGGCTCTTAAGATGCAAAATAAATAAATATATAAAAATGCATAAAAACTTGATTATTTACCAAAAAAAGACCAACAAAACATTGGGAGCATTTATTATGCTCCTATCATTTGTCATACTGCAGATAAGTCACAGGAAAAACAAAACTATTAGTTAAAAGTGAAAGTACTGTGCGGCGCTGAAGCCAAAACTGAAAAACAAATGGGGCAACACCGCACCACCGCCTGCAGTGCTGTGCAATTTAGGTTTGCTTTTAGAGATTAATGTGTTTATAGGTTTTTAATAGGTCTAGAGAGATGAATATTTGTTGCTTTTTGTTTGTGAAACGAGAGAGGAAGCCGTTTCGGCCGTGTTATATATGTGACCTGCAATGCAACACTGCCCCCTGCTGTCACAATCTACTACGGTGGTCAGAGAAAAGAAAATCAACAGGAAGTTGATTCAATGAGTAGCGCAATTTATGAAATTATAAACTGTTTTACCTTTTTGACAAGACTGGGCCTGCTCCATTAACATCCGTGCGCACAAAGGAATCCATTTTGTAGCGTCTACTAAAAGCTACCCCGCGCTCGGTTCGGATCATGTGAAATGTGACGTAATGACGTCAGTGCGATGTGATGACGTCACTACGGGTACTTGAGGTGGACAAAAAAGCCTCGATAGAAGTCAAAGCACTCGATCTGTCGATAACTCGGGTACTCTGTTAATGCACTAGTTGTGACGCAGTTAGCGCCGTCGAGCGAAGCAGTCTGTGGAGAGAGGAGAAGAAAATACTTCGGGGTTAAGAGAAAATGTGCCGGACTAGCTTTCGCTAGTCAAGCAGTACGCAGGAATAATTCTCTGTGCGCTCTGTGTAGGGAGCAAGCTCACCTCTGGTTAACCGATGAAGCAACAGAGAAGTCCCGCAAAGAGAGGTAGTTCAGGTTTAAGCGAGGTGAAGGGCAAAAAAGAGAAAGATGGATGGGCGTCAGTCGCTTAAATACCCAGAGGGCGGGGCCTCTGGCGCGACGTTGACGCCCTAGCCGTAAAGGCGTGATTGTATTCATTCAGGTAATTGCGCGGGGGCGCAATTCCCATAGCAAGTATGTTGCACCGAGAGAACTTGACTGAAAGGGAACGACAATTTTTGCTGCACAAACCAGCACAATGTAACAAAAACCGTTGGACATGGGGGGGGGGGACTTCACTCATTTATACTAATATGCTAACAATAGTTGTAGTTGAAAACATAATATTCTCAGCTTGTCCATCAGCTTTGTATTCTAGCCTGTATCAAAGAAAACTCTGATTAAATCTGGACTGGAATCTCCAAACAAACTAACTAGACAAACTCTCCCATAAAGCGTGACTGTTGAATAATCCAGGAAACAGTTGTTGTATGCTCAGTCTCTCCCATCTCACCTGCTGAAGCTTGTAACAACTTCAGAGTGGTCTTGGTGGTTTCTCTCTGCTTTTTGCACGATCACCCAGTTTGTGAGGATGGCCTGCTCTTGAGAGATTTACAAATGTCCCACAGTCCTTCCATGTAATGAAAAACGATTGAACAAAGCTGCTGGAGTTGTTTAGGACTTTGGAAATCCTTTTGTCTTCCATCCCCTGACTTGAACTTTTCAATAATATTTTCTCTGAGTTTAATAAAACAGTCGCTTTAAAGAGAGTCAATATTTATGTAGTCACTTATTTTACATTACGTATTTTTATTTAATTGCTATTACCCTGTAAAAATGTTAAAAGTTCTTTGTAAGCTTTTCTGTAAAGAAGGCAAATTTAAATTGACCATAGTTGATTTCTGACAGCAATAAATGCATAAAACATCCAAGGGGGTGAATACTTTTCATAGGCGCTGAATGTTACAAAAAGTTGACAATTTTGAAGGTTAAAGGGTGTCTAATCTAGTAATATCATGGTGTACAAAAATGGTGAGTGTGGGAAATAAATTGCAATTATCTGAACTGTTCACCGAATATACTTTGTATTCTACTTTTTATTAAACACACTCTGCATTTTAGGACAATCATGAAACAGATTAAAGTTTTGGATTGCCTTTTCTTACAATGGCTGTTATACTTTATATCCTTTACTTATCCAGATAAAATTCTCATTGTGATTAAATATCCCCTTTTTCAAGAGAGACTTGGCCATGAAGGCAGGAAAACATACAACACGTGCATAATATGATACAATTATAACTGTATATATACACAAGTGAACATATTCATTCTATCATTCAACCTTTATTTATATGCAGCACTGTTGTATTTTAAAGCTAGATTTTACAAATTTAAGTTTACTTTTTGTTTGCCTTCATCTATATTGGAGTTCTCTGCAGTATTTTTGACACAGACAGAAACTTTACTGGTTAAGAAGAGATTGCACATAGACAAACAGCTCCTCCCACCTGTCCTACCATGGCAGTATTAGGGACAGAGCTGCAGGGCTTACTAATGTGCGTGAAATACTATCCCTGACATAAATGTTATTGACAAACGTGGCCGGACATTTGGGGCAGTGAACTGTCAGTACATTTAATGCATATTCATTTCCTTTATCCCAATGGTCTTGCCAGAGCACTCGAGCTGTGTCATCTTGCCACACTCCACCTACCAGCCAAATGTATAGTGACACTGATTATGCAAATCTGTATCTTGTTTTTCCCCAATACCTGCATTAGGAGCCCGCTACATTATTGGAGTTGAGAAGCATGCCTCTCAGAGAAGAGCCACGAGAAAATCTGGAGAAATCTTTTAAAATTCTTTCTCACAACAGTTGTCACTTTAAGGTGGAATCAGATGAGAAATGTCCTTTGATGTTTAGGCATATATTATAAGTCTTTGCAGGGCGTGAAAAGGATTAAAGTGTAAATAAAACAGTGGATGTGAGCCTGTCTTCGTCACAGAGTTAAGTTTTCTCCCTGCACGGCTTTGCAACGTTTAAAGTGCTCATTTTTCAGAGTGTTTGCATACTGGGTAGTGGGTACCTTTTTATTTTATATTTTAGGGATGTGCTCCTTGAATTATAGACCTTGCAATGAAGAGAAATGTAGTTTAAAATGTTAACTTTCAAACTTACCTTGAAAGAATGATTTTATCAACCCAAAAATTTGTCCGTTTAAGCTGATTACTGCACAAGTTACATACAGCACATGGTCTGAGCATGACATGTCTCGACACTGCACGAGACAGCTTACGTTATTTTCAAGGTAAAACCAAAATGGTTACTCTTCATCCTTTCTCTAGAAGATCCTTTCTCTTGGGCAGCACGGTGGCACAACTGGTAGAGCTGCTGCCTCTCAGCGAGAAGGTTGCCGGTTCAAATCCCGGTCCGGGGCCTTTCTGGGTGGAGTTTGCATGTTCTCCCCGTGCATGCGTGGGTTTCCTCCGGGTACTCCGGTTTCCTCCCACAGACCAAAAAACATGCTTGTTAGGCTGATTGGTGACTCTAAATTGACCCTAGGTGTGAGTGTGAGAGTGGATGGTTGTTTGGTGTGAGTGAGACAGGTCCCTCTTGTAAATGAGTCCCCGTGACTCAACGAGGCTAGCCTGTATAAATAAAGGTTGAATGAATGAATTGAATGAAAAGATGATCTGAATCTGAAACTTGAGCATGAAAAGCAATGGGCGACTTGCATTCCTTCAAGGAATGCTAGCCCTTTAATTGGTGATGCAATTCACCATTTTGTCTTTGGTTGACATTGTTCTTCAGCTTTCCTCTGTGCTGCTCTGCCCTCCTGTTACTGGGCTTTATGTTTTCTCTTTGGCTTCCTTGGTTGCTCAACCTTTCCACAGATTTGGCCAATATTGCCTGGGGTCAGCAATTGAATACAGTATAGCAGTGTGTGCTGATCCTCCAAATTGCAATGTGTGAAATCCATCCCACTAGCTCCTGGGGGAGTAGTCATATCACTCAAAATGAAACAGCCCCCCAATATCCTCCCCTTATTCTTCCACTTCGCTGTTCTCTATGGCCGCCTGGGACTGTGCAGTTGTGAAGCTTTATAGTGGAAGCCTATTAGACAAATCGGAGAAGAATGCAGCAGAGGTGCTGTGATACCAGGTTGTCAGTGTGCTCCACAGTCTCATATAAATATATCAGTCATGCTGGCTTCATGAGGTCTCACTGAATTATATTAGTTTCCTATTTTGGTAGAAATGCAATGAAGGGGGATTGCATTGTTCCATATAGGAGAAAATTGCATCAGGTTTAAGAAAGAATGCTTCGTTAGATTTATTAATAACATCTGTCATTGTGTCTCTGTCAATATGGCGGGAAAGCTTTTCGGAAGTCAAATATGATTAGAAACTGTTTTCACGCATGAAGTGCCATCCGTTGGTTTATAAGCGAGATATGCTCCATTTGAACATCTGTACATTATTATATATGAGTTCCAGCCTAAACACCAGTGTCACCTGTGCCTCTCATCTTAGCCATCACTGTAGTTCACATTTTTCTCCAGTAGTATTCTACAGCCCATCAAATCAAGAAAAAAAAAGAGAAAAATAACAGAGGAAGAGGACAGAGATGTTAAATTGCATTATATGACCATTATAATGGAGAGGTGTGTCCCCCTGCAGCTGGCAGAGCAGCGCATGCGCTTGTGTTTTCTAATGAGCCTAGCATTCAGGGACCTGTGTGGAAACAAAAGGCTGTGCTTGTCGACCATACCAGATCCCTTCACCCACCCTCTTCCTGCTCCCCCAGCACAGAGCGTGACAGACCAAGAGCAGAGCGCCGGTCCCTTCCTGGTGGTGTGATTAGATTGGGGCCGAAGTCTCCAGCTGGCAGGCCTGTCTGTGACTGGAGGCGGCCGTCCCCGGCGCTTGTCATTGCCTGACACCTCTGACAGGCAGGGGACAGCTTCAGCAGACAGGTTCATTAAATGGCATTTTTTACAGCTGGGCCTCTAAAAATGAGGGCTGGGCTTTGTCAAATCCCCAAGTCTACAGGGGCTCCTGCATGTTAGTTTAGACCAAAGCTTTGTTGTTATGACATTTTTTTTTATCTGGACTGTTTGAAACAAGCTTTTTTTCCCTCTCTCCTCTTTAGCCTCCCTTTTGTTGACAGCGACTCTTTGGCCTGTACTTTGTCACAGCAGCAAGCTGTTCAGATTAGCTTGGTGTCAAGACAATACAAGTACTAAAAATTATATTGAGAATCAATTTAGTGCTGCAAGGTTGCAAGTGTTTCTGGAAATGTATCATGTTTACTTGCTAAGCAGTGGTTGCAGGCAACTCTAGACTATTTTAAAAGCTCCCTTGGTTGTTAAAATCACATACTAATATTAGAGTACATGATTCAACAAATGTGGTTCATTTATTTACTGGCACCAGTTCTCAGATACCATGAACTGGACAGCTTTAGAAAGTGAATATATGGATGAATGGTTCAACAAACGAGAAAAAGCATCTGCTTAATTAAAGACCTAGCATTCCTTGGAGGAATGCATTTGACATGCCCCTCTTCATGCCAGAGTTTTAGACTAAGATATTATTTTAGTTGCCCCTGGTGAGAGGCGCCGAGCAGGAGTGGGCATACTGGTTGCCCCCCATCTCGGTGCCTGTACGTTGGGGTTCACCCCGGTGAACGAGAGGGTAGCCTCCCTTCGCCTACGTGTGGGGGGACGGGCTCTGACTGTTGTTTGTGCCTATGCGCCGAACGGCAGCGCAGATTACCCACCCTTTTTGGAGTCCTTGGAGGGGGTATTGGAGGGTGCGCCTCCTGGGGACTCCCTTGTTCTGCTGGGGGACTTCAACGCTCACGTGGGCAATGACAGTGAGACCTGGAGGGGTGTGGTTGGGAGGAACGGCCCCCCTGATCTGAACCCGAGTGGTGTTCTGTTGTTGGACTTCTGTGCTCGTCATGGATTGTCCATAACGAACACCATGTTCAGGCATAAGGGTGTCCATATGTGCTCTTGGCACCAGGACACCCTAGGTCGTAGTTCAATGATCGACTTTGTTGTCGTCTCATCTGATCTGCGGCCGCATGTCCTGGACACTCGGGTGAAGAGAGGGGCGGAGCTGTCAACTGACCACTACCTGGTGGTGAGTTGGCTCCGATGGTGGGGGAGGATGCCGGTCAGACCTGGCAGACCCAAACGTATTGTGAGGGTCTGCTGGGAACGTCTGGCAGAGTCTCCCGTAAGACGGAGCTTTAACTCCCACCTCCGGGAGAGCTTTGAACACGTTCCGAGGGAGGCGGGGGACATTGAGCCCGAGTGGGCCATGTTTCGCGCCTCTATTGTCGAGGCAGCTTATCGGAGTTGTGGCCGCAAGGTTGTTGGTGCCTGTCGTGGTGGCAACCCTCGAACCCGGTGGTGGACACCGGCGGTGAGGGATGCTGTCAAGCTGAAGAAGGAGTCCTATTGGGCCTTTTTGGCCTGTGGGACCCCGGAAGCAGCAGATAGGTACCGGCAGTCCAAGCGGCATGCGGCTCGGGTGGTTGCTGAGGCAAAAACTCGGGCGTGGGAGGAGTTCGGAGAGGCCATGGAGAATGACTTCCGTACGGCTTCGAGGCGATTCTGGTCCACCATCCGGCGTCTCAGGGGGGGAAAGCGGTACGCGACCAACACCATTTATGGTGGGGATGGCGTGCTGTTGACCTCAACTCGGGATGTTGTGAGTCGGTGGGCGGAATACTTCGAAGACCTCCTCAATCCTACTGGCACGTCTTCCACTGAGGAAGCGGAGCCTGGGGACTTTGGATCGGGCTCTCCAATCTCTGGTGCGGAGGTCGCCGAGGTGGTTAAAAAGCTCCGCGGTGGCAAGGCTCCGGGGGTGGATGAGATTCGTCCTGAGTTCCTTAGGGCTCTGGATGTTGTGGGGTTGTGTTGGCTTACGCGACTCTGCAATATCGCGTGGACATCGGGGGCAGTTCCCTTGGATTGGCAGACTGGGGTGGTGGTTCCCCTATTCAAAAAGGGGGACCGTAGGGTGTGTTCCAACTATAGAGGGATCACACTCTTAAGCCTCCCTGGTAAGGTCTATTCAGGGGTTCTGGAGAGGAGGGTCCGTCGGATAGTCGAACCTCGGATTCAGGAGGAGCAGTGTGGTTTTCGTCCTGGTCGTGGAACACTAGACCAGCTCTACACCCTCAACAGGGTCCTGGAGGGTGCGTGGGAGTTTGCCCAACCAGTTTACATGTGCTTTGTAGACTTGGAAAAGGCATTCGACCGCGTCCCTCGGGGGGTTCTGTGGCGGGTACTCCGGGAGTATGGGGTACCAGGCCCATTGATATGGGCTGTTAGGTCCCTGTACGACCGGTGTCAGAGCTTGGTCCGCATTGCCGGCAGTAAGTCAGGCTCGTTTCCGGTGAGAGTTGGACTCCGCCAAGGTTGCCCTTTGTCACCGATTCTGTTTATAACTTTTATGGACAGAATTTCTAGGCGCAGCCAAGGTGTTGAGAGGATCCGTTTTGGTGGCCTTAGAATCGCTTCTCTGTTTTTTGCAGATGATGTGGTCCTATTGGCTTCATCAGCTCGTGATCTACAGCTTTCACTGGAGCGGTTTGCAGCTGAATGCGATGCGGCCGGGATGAGGATCAGTTCCTCCAAATCCGAGGCCATGGTCTTGAGCCGGAAAAGGGTAGCGTGCCCTCTCCGGGTCGGGGAGGAGGTCCTGCCCCAAGTGGAGGAGTTTAAGTATCTCGGGATCTTGTTCACGAATGAGGGAAAACTGGAGCGTGAGATCGATAGGCGGATAGGTGCAGCGTCCGCAGTGAAGCGGGCGCTGTACCGGTCTGTCGTGGTGAAGAGAGAGCTGAGTCAAAAGGCAAAGCTCTCAATTTACCGATCGATCTACGTTCCCACCCTCATCTATGGTCATGAGCTTTGGGTTATGACCGAAAGAACAAGATCTCGGATACAAGCGGCTGAAATGAGTTTTCTCCGCAGGGTGGCTGGACTCTCCCTTAGAGATAGGGTGAGAAGCTCAGTCATCCGGGAGGGACTCGGAGTAGAGCCGCTGCTTCTCCACATCGAGAGGAGCCAGTTGAGGTGGCTCGGGCATCTGGTTAGGATGCCTCCTGGACGCCTCCCTGGTGAGGTGTTCCGGGCATGTCCCACCGGGAGGAGACCCAGAGGAAGACCCAGGATACGCTGGAGGGACTATGTTTCTCGGCTGGCCTGGGAACGCCTTGGGATTCCCCCAGAGGAGCTGCTCCAAGTGGCTGGGGAGAGGGAAGTCTGGGCCTCCCTACTTAGGCTGCTACCCCCGCGACCCGACCCCGGATAAGCGGAGGAAAATGGATGGATGGATGGATATTATTTTGATAAATACTAGAGTTCTAGCTATTTTGGTCAAACAGTTAAAAAAAATTGCATGATCCCTTGCAATATTGCAATACCTATGTGATATGACTGAGCTTGGATTATGTGTCGTGAATGACTATCAGCTACTACCACCCCAAATTTTAGCAAAAAAAAACCTGAAATTTGACATACAGCCATTGTTGTGCAGGATATGGTCATCTATGGTCACCATCTTGAATCAAGTTGACCCTGAAAATTGCACAGTTGCAGATATCAACACAATATTTTCTGAAGGTTTCATTGAAACCATGGTAAGAGGTTCATGAGAGAGAGTTTGCTATTGGTTCAGACACATACAAACAAACATGATCAAATTCGTAATCTCTTTCACCTTCAGCAGCGAGCGATAATAACAAACGGTGAAGCATGACAATTAAAACTGACTGCTTGAAATCTCAGACAATCCGGAGTCTCCAGACATCAAACAGCTTGCCACTCTACTGATGGAGTAAATTGTTGTGGCCTTTGAATGATTGCACATCTGTGTGCCTTCAGTGCTGCATTTATAACTTTGCTTTAGAACATCTGGCTGCAGAGTGGAAGCAGGGAAAAAGCTGCTCCTGGAGAGATGCTGCTGACCCTCAGCCATAGCTGCTGCTCCACGACCATCCCTCCATCTCACTTCCCCTTCGCTCAGTTTGTCCTTTCTGCCTTCTGCCTCCTCGGGGCTGTGCTGTCTCTATGACAACTGTTTGAGGAAGGGGGTTGCAGAGGTGTCAAGCAGGAGGGCATTACTAGTGGGAAGAGCACCAGAGATGCTGCGCTGCAGATCCAGCATCTCCACCTAATCCAATTTTAATTGAGCTCCAGAGATTTTGGCTGTGGCACGGAGGTCGGGCACGAGCTATTCCACGGAGAAATTAAGGCGGCCCAGCTCGAGCTGCACTCCTCCAGCCTGTCACTATTTTAAATGAGCATTAGCATCAGCCCTAACCCAGCACACCATGTTGCATTGCTGCTTTCCCTCCCTGCCCACTACTTCAGTCAAACACACGTGCTTTTTAAAAATCCTACACTTTTGCTGCCATGTTTTATCTTTATTCTCTTTTCTCTGAACTGAACCTATGAGTGATAATGACCTGGAGAGTTGATGACACATCTTCATGGCTCAGGCTGTTGGACACAATTGTTCAGTGAGATGGAAGGAAGGGGAAAAGGTGTGTGAGGACGATCATTCTCGCCTCTGAGAACAATTGTCTTGCTTTTCTATGTATGGACCCTTTGTCCCAGCGGTGCTGCACATACTAATGATTTCTTGTCTTCTCTCTCTCTCTCTCTCTCTCTCTCTCTCTCTCCGGTGCTGCACATACTAATGATTTCTTGTCTTCTCTCTCTCTCTTTCGCCACATTGTGTTTTTTTTATTGATTATTTATGTGTCACTGACCCAGAGGGATATTTCTTTGACCATTTTTTTTTGTTGCAGCAAGGAAAGAGTAATGTGAAAGTAAATCTATTGACACGTTTTGTTGAAACATGCCTTGAGATGTGTTATAATGTCTAGCTATGTGTTGTTGCTTGAAATGAACCAACAAACTAGTGTTAAGAAGAATTTTTGATCATCCTGGTATAATTGAGATCTAATCATGTTGTGGTCCTGGGCAATCACAGCCTTCAGATGAAGTTAAGAATTGCTTTAAGTCGCTTAATGAGAAGAGAAACTCTCGATAGTTTCACAGCTGACATGAAACTAGAACACTGTTTTAGAAAGAAAAATGCTAAATCTTTTTTTATATATATAATAAGAAAAGCATCTGCTGAACAAACTAATCTCTCCTCTTAACATTTATTTCATGGTTTGTGCTCTTATACAATTTGAAAAACAGATGACTCACATATTTCTTCAGTGTCTAGATAACAGCACAGCTGAGGTTCACTTTAATTTATTTTAGTTCACTTTATTTTTAGGGTGCAAGTTCTCAACAAATGCACTAAAACATCAAAATAAACATGTCCAGTTTGAATCCAGTTCAGTTCAATTGATTTTACTAAACCCAGTTCAATTAATCTAATACGGCCAGTGGCTTTGAACGTTATCAGCCCATTGAATGGCTGTTATTAGTTGTTATCATCCCCATAGTTGGCATTCAGACTACCCCTACCCTTGAGCCTTAACCTAACCCAGACCTAACCCCCCTGACCCAAGCACTTTGAGATTTTCATTAATGAAAAGTGCGTTATAAATTGAATTCATTATTATTATTATTATTATTATTATTATTATTATTATTATTATTATTATTATTATTATTATTATTATTATCAGCAATAAGAACATACTTTTAAACCTACTAGGAGGTACAGGAGTGACAATCTGAATGTAACCTATAGGGATGATAACAACTAATAATAACATTTAAGGGGGTGCAGCGGGGTGTTACAGCTCCGTCCAATGCAGCTAGATTCACATCCAGTTACATAAAGTATAATTTAATCAATTTCCAATGCATTTTAAAACAATTGTATTTTGTAAATTTCAAAAATGTAGTTGAAAAATTAAGAAAAACCAATTCTACCCTTGGAATTCAGCATATTTCATTAAATTGTCATTGTTACTTGTACTTTGTTTTAGGAAGTGTTATTTCAGTTAAAATGTTTCCTATTGTGAAGGCGTTTTCCTCTTTGACACCTTTTTCAGGTCTTGGCATACACTGAGGGTTTACATGGGAAGTGGATGTTCAGTGAAATCCGAGCTGTCTTCTCCAGACGCTACCTTCTGCAGAACACTGGACTGGAAGTCTTCATGGCTAACAGAAGTGTGTAAAGCACCAAGCGAAGCATTTCTTTTTTGAACACTTTTGTTTTCTGTTTTTCGTTTTTTTCATCCTGTCTCATCCCACTGTCTGCAGCATCTGTTATGTTCAACTTTCCTGATCAGGCCACAGTAAAGAGAGTGGTCTACTGCCTCCCTCGAGTGGGTGTGGGAACCAGCTATGGCCTTCCTCAAGCCAGGTGGGTCAAAGGATACCATGAATATGAATCAGAAGAGCCTTGTTGAATATCTATATTGTAATGCAATTCACTGCTGGCCACACATGTGCTGTGCAACTGTTCAGCCTTGAACAGCCGAGTTTATTTGGAGTCCCATTGCTCCAGTCATTGACGGTGGAAGTCCACTGACCCTGACTGAACTGACCTAATTCTCTGACAGAAGACTCTATACAGCAGCACTATGGCCAGGCCACTGACCACAGGAAAAGAAAAAGATTCCCTTTAGACTCTGAGTGCTAAGAGGCCTTTTTATTTACTGTTGTGAAACAGTCACGTATTGAGTGAATGTAGAGCAACCACCCTAAGCTGTCCTAATTTACACCTTGGTGACAATGCACCAGATTAAAACTGTGCAACATTAAATAACATTTTATTTTGTTTGAAGTGAAATGTTTTGTGTCCACTAGTTCTCTGTTAAAACTGACATGAAGGACAAAAGCTTTGTTGTCAACCGTTATTATAAATAACTTTTATGATGTAGCTAGTCTGTTAAACAATTGTAAATGCATATATCTTAGATCCTTGTATGCTGCTTCTTTTCATACTTACCGGTATATTTTTACCACTTTGGGGTGTAACTAGGACCTTGTGTACACAGTTTTGTTCTACATGTGATGCGAATGACAACGAAGAAACTTGAACCTTATGGACTGTAGCTTTCAATACAATATTTAATTTTATTCATTTGTTACTTTTAACTGTTTAGTATGTTTTAGAACAACTGATCACGCTCTAATAAATTAAAATGGGATGTTGTGCGAATTACACAGATGATTTATGTTGAGGTTAATTTTTTTTGTTCATTTTCAACAGGCAGACCAAATAGATTTTATTCTAGTAGAACCAATATTGTGACCAATATTTAAATCTAACTTGACTTATTTGCTTAAAATTTAAGATTTTTTTTTTTTTACTTTCTCATGGTGCTTTCCATACTTGCATGGATGCTTTACTCCTGAGGCCAAAAAAGCACCACAATTAGTGGACATTAAGCTATTAAATGTTTTTTTGGGAAACTTACAAATCTTTGGACTTCCTTGCCATACATGAACTATTTGGTGAGAACAAAATTAAATAAAAAAATTAACTCTAAAACAATCAAGTCTAACAGAAGCAGTTGGCATATCAGTGCGATGTGAATCCAAGGCATGACACCAAACTTTATCCATTATTTGTTGTTGTTTTAGGCGTATTTCACTGGCAACTCCGCGGCAACTTTTCAAATCTTCCAACATGACCCAGCGCTGGCAGAGAAGAGAAATCTCCAACTTTGAGTACCTCATGTTTCTCAACACTACAGCAGGTAAGGATTTAATGCGCTGCAATTATCTGAATCTCAGCTTGTGTATTGAATGTGGAAGTAGCTGAATGTTTGAAGACAATGTCTTTGCTTTTTTACAGCCATCACTTAAGCTGATAGATTCTGATTTGTTTTCTTCCCTTTTCTGGTAAATTTACAATCTGTGAAAGTTTAAATCTATTACTTAGATTACTTCTAACAGTTAGTCTCGTGCCTTTGGCTTCAGCTACCAGGATCAATAATCTTTATGTGTCAGTGGTGCTGAAAACATGCTCTAAGTGGGCTCAGGTTTGTCATATTTGTTTATGGATCCACGGTAGCTTTAGGCGCTACTCAACATAGAAAACTTCACAGTTCAAAGTGTGCTGTTTGAAGCAACAAAAAAAAAAAAAAAACAGGCGGTAGATTTTTGCCAGATAATTAGTGCCTGACTCTGTGCAAGTGCACAAAGTGTCTGCAGAGTTGAAAGGTTCTGTTGTTGACTCTCTGATCTGAACTGCAACTAACAGGGAAGGCAAGAACGGCTCCACGCTACTCTGCACAGCGAGGTGTCATCCTCCCTATCGCTGCATATTCATGCATATTTATATTTAGCTCATGCTCAATTTCGATACATTATTGTCAGCTAATTAGATGTAAGGCAGACAGAAAAACAAGCCCAAAATTCATTAAAAATCCCCGGTAATGACCTAAGCTGCCAGGGTTGTCAGAAAAGTGTGAGGGGGAGACAGGCGGGGGTGGGGGGTGAAGTGCTGGGAAGAGGCGAGAAATTGAAGTCTTTGTCTAATTAAACACTATTCCACTGTTATTAACATCCTGCCACCCTACTCCAGCCTCAGCAGGGCTAACCAGACCAATATACCTCCAAATTCAGTCCGATGTTGTTTATTTATTTATTTTTTCTAATGTTTACCATTAACCTTGATAATTATGCTTCCCCAGACTTGCATTAACTTTGCTTTGTTTGTTTTTTATGCTTTATAAGTATTCACACAACTATTTATTCTTATTTTTGACTACTTTATCATGTGTTTTTCAGCACTGTTTTTATGCTAATTTAAGCTTTTTTCAGCTAATTCCACATTTTTTGCACTCATTTCAACTTTTTCCAGACAATTCAGCAAAAATGTGCTCTCTCCACTTCCTTTTTGTTATTTCAGCTTCTTTCTGCTATTTTTAGCTGTTTTTTGTTGCTAATTTAATCTTTTTCAGACAATTTCCCCTTTTTTGTGCTCATTATGCTTCTTTTGGCAAGCATGTTCCTTTTTGCTTTCTTCTGCTAATTTAAGCTTGTTCTACCATTTCAGCTACCTTTTTAGAAAAAAAGATTAGCTCATTTTGGCTGTTTTCAGATTAGTTCAAGTGTTTCTTGGTCATTTATGCTTTCAGCCTAATTAACTTCCTTCTGCTATTTTTTAGCTTGTTATGCTCCTTACAGCTTTTTGTATCTGCTATTTCAGCTACTATTTAGCTGTTTTATGCTAAGTTTAGCATTTTCAGCTACGGTAATTCCACATTTTTTAGCTCATTTCAGCTCTTTCCCCTTCCTTCTGGTAGGTTAAGCTTCTTTCTGCTTTTTCAGCTATACTTTTCAGCAATTTTTTGCTCATTTTAGCTTTTTTTTGCAAATTCTCTCATTTTTGTGCTCATTTCTGCTAATTTCAAGTTCAAGCTTATGGTAATTCGCATCCCATATGGTTTATGAGTGAAATTATGTGCTTGGGGGTCCCAGTTAAACCCCAAAATAAATAAAAACAATAAAGTAGAAACAGAAACAGTACAGTATATAAGGATTTAAGACATACACTAAGATAGCTGTTATGATTGTTGCTGTATATATCCCTCCAAGCTCCAACAGCAAAGATAGAGGAGAGGCACTGAATGAACTATATCTGCACATCAGTGAGCAACAAACAGCCCACCCTGATGCTTTTCTCATCACGGCTGGTGATTTCAACCAAGCAGATTTAAAGAGTGTTCTTCCAAAAACATACAGAAACATAAACTTTGCAACAAGAGGAAACAACACCCTGGACCAGGTTTACACCACCATGAAAAATTCCTACAGAGCCATCCCCCTCCCCCACATTGGTGCTTCTGACCATATCTGTGTTATGCTAAAGCCAGCATACAGGCCACTGGTGAAAGTCACAAAACCAGTCCGCAAGCAGATACGAGTGTGGCCAGAGGGGTCTTCAGAGGCACTCCAGGACTGTTTTGACACCACAGATTGGAGTATGTTCAAAGAAGCTGCTACCACAAACAACACCACATGTCTCCAGGAGTACTCAGACACTGTATGTTCATACATCACCAAGTGCATTGATGATGTAACCAACCTTAAAACCATCACTGTTCGGGCTAACCAGAAGCCATGGCTGACAGCTGAGGTTCACAGACTCATGAAAGCCAGGAATGCTGCCTTCAAAGCGGGAGATCAGGTGGGCCTGAGGGCAGCCAGAAACAACCTGGACCGGGGCATCAGAAAGGCAAAGAGGCAGTATTCTGGGAAAATAGCTCACCGTTTCAAGGACAGCAGGGATACACGCAGTCTGTGGCAGGGAATACAGACCATCACAAACTACAAACCACCCCCCCAGACCTGTGACAGCTCAGCCTCTGCGCTGAATGAACTGAATGAGTTCTTTGCTCGGTTCGAGGCAAGTAACAGCACACCAGCACATAAACTCCCCCCCTCTCCTGATGGCCAGGTGCTGACGCTGTCCTCAGACAGCGTAAGGCGATCATTCATCAAGATTAACGCCCGGAAGGCCTCTGGTCCTGACAACATACCTGGTCGTGTGCTGAAGGACTGTGCAGGGGAACTCGCAGCGGTCTTCACGGACATCTTTAACATCTCACTGAGCCAGGCCATCGTCCCCACCTGTTTCAAAGCCACCACCATCATCCCTGTCCCAAAGAAGGCAACGCCCGCATGCCTCAATGACTATCGCCCAGTAGCACTCACCCCCATCCTGATGAAGTGCTTTGAACGGCTAGTCATGAAAAGCATCACATCTGTCCTCCCTGACTCCCTGGATCCCTTCCAATTTGCATACCGACCTAATCGCTCAACCGACGATGCCATCTCCTCTGCCCTTCACACAGCTCTCACACATCTGGACACGAAGGACTCCTATGTTAGAATGTTGTTCATCGACTTCAGCTCGGCATTTAACACCATCATCCCCCAACAGCTCATCCTTAAACTGGACAGTCTGGGGCTGAACACCTCAATGTGTAACTGGCTGCTAGACTTCCTGACCGGGAGACCACAGACAGTGCGGGTCGGGAGTAACACATCTAGCACCATCACATTGAACACAGGGGCCCCACAAGGATGTGTGCTGAGCCCCCTTCTATTCACCCTGCTAACACACGACTGCACACCATCGTACAGCTCCAACCACTTCATCAAGTTTGCGGACGACACAACAGTGGTGGGTCTCATCAGCAACAACGATGAGACGGACTACAGGAACGAGGTGAGCCGCCTGGCCTTGTGGTGCGGACACAACAATCTCACTCTCAACGTGGAGAAGACAAAGGAGATTGTTGTGGACTTCAGGAAGAAGGATGCCCAACATGCCCCTCTGACCATCAACAGCACCGCAGTGGAGAGAGTAGACAGCACCAAGTTCCTGGGAGTGCACGTCTCAAAGGACCTGTCCTGGAGCAGGAACACTGCAGCACTGGCAAAGAAGGCTCACCAGCGTCTCTACTTTCTCCGCAAGCTGAAAAGGGCTGGAGCTTCAACCCCCATCATGAGCACCTTCTACAGAGGTGCCATAGAAAGTGTCCTGACCAGCTGCATCACTGTGTGGTTTGGTGCATGTACTGCATCCTGCCGCAAGAGCCTCCAGCGCATTGTGAGAGCAGCTGAGAAGATCGTGGGCACCTCCTTGCCCTCACTGCAGGACTTACACAGCAAACGCCTCACTCGGAAAGCCCACTGCATGGCAGGTGATCCCACACACCCACTACACAGCTGCTTCAGACTGCTGCCATCAGGGAGGAGACTGAGGAGTCTCCAGGCTCGAACCAGCAGACTGAGAGACAGCTCTGTTCATCAGGCAGTCAGGATGCTAAACACTCTGCCTGCTCTGCCCCCCCTCCCATTTGAACTGCCTTAACACTAAAACTTTCTCACACATTACCACACAACACAAAGATTTTAACACTGGACTCTGTGTCATCAAACGGGTTATTCACTAAACTCTCGGTCATGTGCTCATACAGTTTGCACTACTTCTCATACTTGCACTAATGTTTGTATTACATCACTGCCTATAATCATAATACTGT
>JBBPBX010031512.1:0-34480 GCA_038048925.1 Garcialebias charrua
TGACGTCCTACAGGCATACACCATGATGAGCATCTCCATGATAGTAGTGTTCACATCCCTGGTGCGGTCAGAGCAAGAAGAGTAGTTAATTTCCAGTTTTAACATTTATAAGTTTGTGCATATTATATGTTCTTGGCTTCATACTTGGAGACTGTCTGGATGATAAAGACATCTTTGCCTCGCACTGACTCCTGGATCTGTACCCGGGTTTCTAAAGAAACACACAATACTGTATGTGAGAAGAAATACAAGCAAAAATACACACAGTCAGCTGCACAAGTACACACTTGTCTCTTAACAAAGCCTGTAAGCTTGTCCACCCCCAAGCCACCCCCTCACCATGTGAAACTGTAGATAAAGCATTCCAAAAACAAGCCTCCCACAGAAAGAGGATTAATGTCCAAAGAAGAAAGAGCAGATGGACTGATCTGTGAGCTGCCGCTGTTACAATTAAACATTTCTCCAGGACCCTGTGGCCTCTCAGGAACAGATATGTTTGTGCTGCCCTTTAACTTAAAAAAGAAAAAGTGACTGAGCTACAACAAGTGTGTCTTCATGTGTCTGAGTGTTGGTAGATAAAGCTTTTGTTAAATCATTTTCAAAGTCTGCCCAAGAATCAGAGAGCTGTAGGCTCCTGACCGACAAACAGGACCAGCTCACAGTGGTTGTCTAATAATGGTAAATTCACCTCTCGTTTACTTGTTCTATTTTGTTACCTCACAACCAGGAATTTAAATACATTTTCAATTTGATGACAAGTCAAATAGAAAATGCTCCAGATCAATAGTTAAACAGGGATTTACTTTAAATTATAAACAGGGTGTGTGCATTTGTCATCCCCTTTGAAGCCAAATATTAAGTTTCAAAAAATATCACCCATGAGCAATCTAAGTGCCAAATGATCTTAGTACCGGTATATACACCTTGTTTGAAGCGACAGCAGTCCATCACCTTTAAAGGGCTACCGCCAAGCAAGAGACATCATGAAGACCAAGAAACGATCCACACAATCAGAGACAAAGAACAGATCAGAGGTGGTTTATAAAAGAATCCCAGAACCCTTAAAATCCCACAGACCCTCAATTAAATAAATTATGAAGAATTGGGCAGACGTAGTTACCAAATTAAAACAGCCAAGAGAGTTGTCCGCCAAAACTCACCTACATGAGGACATTATTCAGATATTACTGTTGCATTTATGTTTCAAAGTAGCAGATATGTAATATGAATTAAAACATAATAAATCAAAATTCCTTTTAGGTTTCAGATTCAGGTGCCACCCAGCCCTACATATAGTATTACACTATACTACATTATATTCAGGAGGTTCAATAGTTTCAAGATTAGGAGGCTATATAAAGAAAGCAGGGAGCTGATCATCCACTGGGCAAAGCCCAGCACAGAGCACCGAAGGAGCGAGACAATTGACCAAGGAAGGTCTGGAAAAACTTAAAATTTAGAACATCAGAAATCCATGTGTAATAAGGCTTGGGAGGGTGTCTGAAGAGTCCAAAATCAGCAGTTTTGGGGGGCAATTTGTGAGAATTTTTGGCTTTTTGGAAGGACTCAGAGTTTTCAGAAAATCAGTAGGATAATGTCAAATTCAGAATTGAATTCAAAATCTTACTTCAAACCTACAAAGCTCTCAACAACCTAGCTCCATCTTATATTACATATCTTATTGGCAAAAACGAATGCAGACATGTTCCTGTTTTTAGTTTTCTAAATTGCCTCATGAGCTAGCTGTTTTTTGCTACTACAGTATTCCGCTTGATTGTACTTTTGGTTGCTATTTTGTTTTATTGTTTTGATTTGTAAAAAAAAAAAAAGAGAGAGAGAGAGAGAAACTTAAATGTGTATACCTATGCCTATTTTATGCCTATCTATTGTTGTTGTTATTCACTGTTATCATTATTCTTAGTTAAGAAATCAGGTCTCTCTTGTAAATGAGTCCCCGAGGCTCAATGGGATTAAAGATCCACTGACGTGATTTTTCTACTATTCATCAAATGGCTCAAAATATATATATTTTATCATTTAAATATGTTAGTTTTTGCTAACAAAATGATAAATCACTTTAATTTTGCTTTAATGGTCTAGTGGCAGGGCTTTTGACTACGGATCCGAAGGTCGCGGGTTCGCGCCCCGGCCACTACCCAGCTTGGGGTGTCTATGAGTGCACACCTATTTCTCCAGCTCCCCGGGCGCTTTCGGGCTGCTCACTGCACCACCTGGTAGGTGGTTGGGTTAAATGCAGAGACGAATTTCGTCTGTGTATGGGAACATACGCAGATGACAGGAATAGACATTATTATTATTATTATTATTATTATTATTTTGAACTTCAAGCCGTGTTTAATCATGGGAAATCCGTTTACACCTGAACGCACCATCTGTGATGTAATGTCCAGAGTGAGAGGCAGAGGGCTCCAGTCTCTTCAATAGCGGACATTTTAAAACTTGACTAATTTATCAATCTAGGTGAAGATTTGAGCTATTTGTCTTCATTTTGGGAAGCAGAAAATAGTTTGGGTGATGGAACAAGAAACAACAGGATCTAATTTAGGTCTGATGCTGTATCAGACTGACCTTCATGTGGAGCTGCGCACACCGTGACAAGCTCAGAGCTCTGCCTCAACTCTGGACATTACATCACAGATGGTGCGTTCGGGTGTAAACGGATTTCCCACGATTAAACACAGCTTGAAGTTCAAAATCACTTTTAAAGCAAAATTAAAGTGATTTATCATTTTGTTTGCAAAAACTAACATATTTAAATGATAAAATATATATATTTTGAGCAATTTGATGAATAGTAGAAAAATCACGTCAGTGGATCTTTAACCTGTCTAAATAAAGGTTGAATGAATGAAAAATTGTTCCATATTTTCCTAACAGAGCACTTCTCTCTCAGACTGCAGGTTTACTTGTGGTTCCTAGAGTTTAAAAGCAGAATGGGAGGAAGATCTTCCAGTTATCAGGCTCCTCTCTTGTGGAACCAACTTCCAGTTTCTGTCTGTGAGGCTGACACATTGTCCAGTTTGAAGATTAGGCATAAGTCTCTTTTTTGATAAATGTTATAGTTAGTGTTGACTTAGGTTTCCTGACCTATCCTTTATGCTGCTATGGGCTTAGACTCAGAGGAGATCAGGCGTTTTCAGTCATGAGCCCTAAGCTCTGGAACAAGACAGGCCACCTCTGTCTTTGCTTTTAAAACTCTCCTAAAAACACACCTGTACTCCATGACATTTAACACAGGGTGATCTGATTCAGTATTTCATTATTTCTAATTATGTTTTCTGTTTCATATTTTTATTCTATGTGCTGTAAGTATATCTCATTACAGTACTATTTATTTGATGCTGTGATCTTTTTGTTAAGCACTTTGGTAACAGTTTCTGTTTTAAATGTGCTTTATAAATAAATTTGACTTGACTACTGGAGAAAAAATTGACCACATTTCTTCACTCTGCTGCTGTCTTTACTGCAGTACTCTTCCAGTTTTGTACAGTAGTCCCTCATTACTTTGTGGTTTGTTTATCGCGCACTCGCTCTATCGCTGTCTTTCAAGATTGAACATGACACACAATGGCTGATTGATGAATGAACCACACGATTGGCATGGATATTTAATTTAAAATAAATTATTTTAAATTATTTTGCACCTGTGTGCAGCCCACAGTTGTAGGAGAAGCTTCCTCTTGCAGCTGATCAGCTGATCTCTGTACAGAGCGGAGAAGTAGGCGTGGCCGAGAGTGCAGCCAGAGGCAGGGAGCTGAAATCATGACATGCTGTGCTCCATTAGTGTTTAGAAACATTGTTTAGAATTGCAAGAGTGTGGGAAGGGTTTAAAACACCTTCATATATAGATAAATACAAAATAAACTACTACTTACTACTTGTACTACCGTATTTTCCGGCCTATAAGTCGCAGTTTAAAAAACTAATTTTCATGTCCTGCGACTTATGGGGCGAAGCAACATATTTATGGATTTTCCCCCCATATTTTTAGACCAATTTTTGGCTGAGATATCAAGTCAAAGTCAACTTTATTGTCAAAACTGCAATATGTACAGGACATACACAGGATTGAAATTGCATTCCTCTCTGTCCCTCGGTGCAACAGTAAACATTTAAACAAAAAATTAAAATTAAAAGATATGACAGTTTCCATTCATTCTGACAAAAAAAATGGAGCAGTACCACTTTCGGCCGCTAGGGTCCACCGACCGTTCCCAGCTCATGTGTCCGACAGAAGCCTCCTCTGCTCGGACTCACTCTGTCGCAGCACGGCCTCCTGCTCTCTGGAGCTCTGAACTACTGTTACCTTGTTAGCAAAATAGCTCATGAACCACATGACAGATTTTGATGAAACTTACAGAAAGTAATCACTGGATGGACATTTACAACGTTTTAGCTTTAGGAGATGTTTGAGCTAAAATTTGATTAATTTATAATTTATTTTCGCAGCGCGCGCGACCGTTTGGAAGACGTCAAAGCAAAACAATTTAAATCCAGCTGATTTGACCATTACGTGAATTTATTAAGTAAAAGTTAAGCTAAGAAACACTTTTACTATAATGTCAGCCAACAAATGCTGTATATATTTTTAGTTGTTTATATTGTTAAATTTTAAAGAAATGAAGCGTATCCGCTCGTTGCACGTGCACGTAGCGAAACTACTTTTTAAATCCAGCTGATTTGACAATTATCGGTACGTGCATTTATTAAGGAAGGTTAAGCTAAGACACATCCTTGCTATAATTTTCATCAAACAAATAATTGTTTTTACCGTGTTAATCTTGTTAAAGTCCTTCCGTGCACGCTCCTGTGGCCGCCATTTGCAGCAGGGCAAAACACCAGCCCACATTTCGGGTTGTCGGCGGTGACGCGTAACATACGCGACGCGTCAGCGGTGACCCATGGCCATAATAGATGCGACTTATGGGGCGAAGCAACATATTTATAGATTTTTCCAATTTATTGGACATATTGGACTAAAGCGACTTATGGGGCGGAGCGACTTAAAGGCCGGAAAATACGGTACTATTCCTACATTGCGGTTTTTCACATCGCAGGGCTTCAGGGTACGGATCCCCCACGATAAACGAGGGACTACTGTATTTCCACCCGTTTTGTATTTGTAATTATGTCTATCCTTAACATGTGTTTTTTGTCCTCCAATAAGGGTGCACATGGACCTGCCATTCTGTGTTTGTCTCTCCTTCTTGTCCTCTCAAACCCAGCCGTGTAAGGATGGCTTCCTCTGTTGGTCTGTCTCCCTCCTTACACGTAGTCTCCCAGGTCTACGTCTCAGACTCGGGTGTTATGATTTTAGGTAATTAGGGTGTGTATATTAGTTTGCGTTCATTGTCGGGTCATTCGTCTATTCCCCCGGTGTGTAGCGTCTCTGCTTCAGTACAGCTCCTTGGTTTTGTGAGTACATCTCGTCTGCCCTTGAATTTCTTGTATTACAGCCACAGTTGAGCTCCAGTCATTAGTTTTGTGATTACTGCCACGTCAGTGTTTTGATTTTGTTTTATTAAAGTGTTTTGTTTTACTATTCGTGCCTCTGAGAGTCTGCATCACTGGGCTCATCCCTCCAACACCACACCGTTTCGTGACAAGCCGTTTGAAGCAGATGGTCGCTCATCCTGAGCCTGCTTCTGCTGGAAGTTTCTTCCTGATAAAAGGGAGTTTTCCTTTCCACTGTCTCCTTTGTGCTCGCTCAGGATGGGAGACTGTGACCAAGTGAGGATTCAACACAATCTGCTGCTTACTTAGAGAACTTAACTACTGGTAATGGACTTTTTTTTATGTACTGTATGTGAATGTTTTTGTACATTTTCCTGAGACAACTTCTGCTGTGACTTGGTGCTTTATAAACAATCTCCCAAGGCAGTAAACCTAAAGAGGTAATCTTGTAAAATAAATTTGAATAAAATCATAAACTGACTGTAGATCTGAGATAAGATTGTCTTGGCATTCTTTTTGGTTGGTAGAATTCACTCAGCTGAGTGGAACAGTTTACCAGGTGTGCAAAGAACTACTAAATAAACGTCAGAGCAAAACAAAAAATAGACTCAGTGATGAATATTTGAATAACATTTTATTAAAGTAAAAAATAAGAGTACCAAATATCTGAAAACTTCAGGGTAAACATATAAACAAGTTAACATCACATGTTAACAAGTGTTGGTGCTATACTGCATCAGCTCTGTAAACATGACACTAATGTTGTGGAAATGTGCAAAAACCAAACCTCAAATACAAATTTTAATTTCCTGAGCAACTGTGCCACTAATGCCAGGTACAAACCAAACGCGTTTTGAGCGGCCAAAGCAGCCAGTTTACATGCAAAGTCTATGGTGGCCGCGCATCTAGGAGCAGCGCAGCGTGCTGCGGTGCGTTTTGAGCAGCGCGCAAGGTAGCGGCAGGGTGCGGCAGCTCCTTTTCCGTGCATGCGGCACGTCCAGAGCAGCGGCTGCTCGAGTTCAACAAATTGAACTTTGACCTACTTTGGCTGCTCGCCGCGTAGCAGCAACCAATCGAGAGAGACTCTGCTATGTGATGACGCAACAACGCGGGACAGCAGGTCGTCAAACTGGGCTCGGGTGACACGTAAGTAAACTTTATTTATATAGCACCTTTCACAGATATAAAATCACAAAGTGCTTTACAAAAAGAAATACACATGATAAAATCATATTAAAAATCATAAACTCTTAAAACATGCTGTATAAATAGGTTACACATGATAAAACTCTAAAATCTATAAGTACAATTAACCATAAGCCTGTTTGAAAAGATAAGTCTTAAGACTTCTTTTAAATGCATCAGTTGACTCAGAGCCATGCATTGTTAGAGGGAGAGCGTTCCAGAGCCTCAGAGCCACCACCTGAAATGCTCTATCACCACGGTTTTAAAATGGGTTCTAGGAACTGACAGCAGTAGCTGAAAGCGATGCTCGTCTGCGCGCAGCTCCTGGATTAGATGGTGAAATTCACCAAAATGCAAACGCCTCTGTATTGTGGGGTGAATCCAGAATCGGCGTTGTGCACGGCATCTGCGTGCTGCTGCTTTGTTGATTAAATACAACAAAGCAATTCTTAGGATTAGGTCCGCCATTTCAGAGACCGGAAAAAAAAAACAGACCCAGACGCTCCTCCCACTGCGCGTCTTCAGACGCGTTCGGTGTGAACAGACATCTGTTGACAAGCAGCAACACCGCTCGTCGGGAGCGTTTTTGCTGCTCAAGACGCATTTGGTGGGAACCCAGCATAAGGCCTTGAAATCCCGTTGAGCAAACTTCACTTGTCCCAGTGTCTCTCAGACCGTGGCAGGAACTCCATCACCTCGTCGTCCACCCTCCTGTGTTTACGGGTGTTGGATGGGTGGATGTAGAGGACATCTGTCTCCCTCCTGGGTCCACTGTGGGACTGGATGCTGTGTGAACGGCTGCTCATTGTGTCCTCATTGTCACTTCACTTGTCTGAACCACAGAAAATCAACAGGTTAATTTATTTTAATTACTTTATTGCTATTGTTTAGTGAACTATTGGTGTTACTAATGTACCTGCTGTGGTGTGAAAACAGCTGGGCTCTACTAGTTGTCCTTCCACTGGTAGAACCTCAGGTCTCTCCTCTGATACAAAGGACCTGGGACAGAGTGTGTCCTCAGTGACTCAACAAACATGTCCATGTCCATATTGAGGTAGACTAAAATAGGAACACACACACAAACACACACACACACACACACACAGAGAGCAGTGTTTCACATTCATGCACAGACCGTGTACAGTTCTACACGCTTTGGTCACTGACGTCTTAAGAGACTAGTTTATCTTTAGGTTAACTACGTTTAATGTTGTTTAAAAGTGATGTTAAAAAAATTCTGTATATTTCTGGCATAAATGTTAAAAATATATATATATATATATATATATATATATATATATATATATCAGCCATCAAGGCCTTGACAAGATCAAATCAAGAGGCACAGAATACTTTTTAATGTCACATTATAAAAATATTTGTGGTTCTTTTCAAGCAGTTCCGAATGTTCGACTAAACCATGAAACGTTTACATTCCTCGTATCATCTACCGCGGACCACATCACAACAAGAATCAAAGTGCTCTACGTGCTATTCTGTGCTTACAAACAGTATTTTAACGTTCTCCTATACACAAAGGCAAGTACCACATGTACAGATGCTAAATGTTATATAAATAATACAGAACTGCTATGAAAAGTTTAAAAAAAAAAGGACTTACCGTTGTTATGAGCAGTCGCCATCTTGAATTCTGAACAGACTAGAAATGACACAATGCCACACCCCCACCATGGACCAATCAAAAGCCTCGACAGATAAATAAAACCTCTTGTCCAGTCAGTGGTGGTGTTACAACAACAGTGCTTGCGTGCACAACGACGGCTGTGCCCATGGATCGTCAAATATGATCAAAAATAAAGTCGGGGAGGAAGAAAATCACCATTTATTGTGAATAAAAAAACATTTTCCACCGTTAAGCAGATGGGGAACATTTGTTTATTTTTATTTTATTTATTTATAAAATTTGTTCATTTAAAAAAAAAAATACAATACAAAACAATCCCAGATGGTGTAGTGGTTAGGGCGTTTGACTTGGGACCCGAAGGTCGCGGGTTCGCGTCCCGGCCACTACACACCTTGGGGTGTCTATGAGTGCACACCTATTTCTCCAGCTCCCCGAGCGCTTTCTATGGCTGCTCACTGCACCACCTGGTAGGTGGTTGGGTTAAATGCAGAGACGAATTTCGTCTGTGTATGGGAAACATACGCAGATGACAGGAATAGACAATTATTATTATTATTATTATAATTATAAACAATAACATACAAAATATATAAAAATAAAAAAAGTAGCAGAAAGAAGAAAAAATCTTATTATACTGTATCTGTTCCTTTTTTCAAATAATTAGTTCAAACAATGATTATCTACAAGTAACAGAACAAAATGACTAACTCTTTCTATTTCTAACTAATACAATACACATTACGCTACTTCATATATATTTTTAACAATTCAGTTTTGATCATTTTCTTAAATGTACACATTGACTTGGTATAAATACATTCTCCAAACCATTCCGTAATCCAATTCCCTGGATTGAGATAGAACGTCCCTTCAAACTAGTTCTGAATTTTGGTTTTACAAAAATCTCTGTGCCCTTAAGATTATAACAACTTTGTCTTTTAACAAAATGAATTTGGATATTTAAAGGTTGTGCATTATTATACTTTACCCAAACAAAAAAAAAAAGTGGTATCATCTGCAAAAAGGAAACATTTAAGGAGCCCTGACACATTTACCAAGTCATTCACATATCCAGGTCCAGAGCCTTGAGGAACTCCACATGTGATATTACAGAGGTCAGATCTTACATCATTTATCTGTACAAACTGTTTCCTATCTTTCAAATAGCTAGATACCCACTGTAATGCTGGTCCTCTAATACCATATTTGTTCAATTTTTCAAGGAGAATGGTGTGATCAATAGTATCGAATGCTTTTTTTAAATCAACAAAAATACTGACACAATATTGTTTTTGATCGACAGCAGTAGTTATTTGTTCCATTAATTCCATGAGAGCCATTGATGTAGAGTTTTTTGATCTAAACCCATACTGACTGTTGCTTAGAATATTTTGTTTATCTATAAATTGATCTAGTCTGTTCACAAATAGTTTTTCAAGAATTTTTGAAAACTGTGGTAACAAGGATATAGGTCTATAATTGTTGAACACACATTTATCACCATTTTTAAAAAGAGGAACTACCTTAGCTACTTTCATATTATCTGGAAATATTCCTGTTGAAAATGATAAATTACATACAGTATACCGTATATGTAAACGGCTTAATAACATGACTCATTATGTCCTTTACAAACATCATATAATAATAATAATGTCACATTTTTGTCATCTGTGTATGTTCCCATACAAGACGAAATTTGACTCTGCATTTAACCCAATCACCACCAGGTGGGGCAGTGGGCAGCTATAGAAAGCGCGCCGGGGAGCAATTGGGATGAGGTGTGCTGCTCAAACACACCACAAGTTATGCCGTGACTGGGGTTCGAACCTGGGTCCTTCGGGTCCCAAGTCGGTTCCCCTGCCACTACACCATCTTGGCCCCTCCATATCCATGTCCACCCAGTCTTTTGATCTCTTGTCTGTAAGATTTTTTACTACATTCATTATTTCTTCTTTGTCAGTTCCATTTAGAAAAATACTATTTGCACAACCTATAATTAAATGGCTCACATTATTATCTACTTTTGGTATTTTAGCTGCAAGGCTTGATCCAACATTCACAAAATATTGATTAAATCCATTTACAATTTCATTCTCATCATGAATTTCATTGTTGTCATTTGGAACATTTGATCAATCAACAAAAAGTAGCAGACAAAAATAAGGCTGAATGAAGGTTTCATACAGTGATTTTCACCGGCTGGCGGATACTTTTGAACCTTGTGTATAATTATACTATAATATCTTCTGGGATTATTTAATGTTTGAAAGTTCGGTTTGCAGAATATATTAGCTGAGTGTTTGTACAGTATACGTGTTTTGTTGACTGTCTCTGCTTCTATGTTTTTATTTTTCAGTACATTTGTCAAGAAGACATTAACCTAAAGTCAGCAAACATATTATTAAAATAAAGACATCACCTTACCTTTATTAGCTTCCTGGTACACCTGCACATTGCCAAGCTCCACCCCAAGCCTCCTGAGGAAGAGAATGACAAAAGAAATTAATAAAAATTTGACTTTCAACAACAAAGCAACATTTCAGCATTAGTGGTTACGCATCATTTGCAGCCCAGCTGATAAAGTGGACAGCTGGATGGGTGGAGTTTGCACTCTTTTAAAAGTGGTGTAGAAGTCACAAGCACCCTCAGATCCAGTGGCTAAACTGGGTTATGCCCACGTATAAATCAAGAGTTGTTTTTCTGCCAAATGGAATGAAAGTCAGTTTGAATATGATAAACTACAAGTGTTTAACTGTAGTATAGGCTGTCAGCTATTATATGAAATAATGAACTTAGATTGTTCTGATTAACTTTCCCAGATTTAAGAGGACACCTTCTGGTTTGTCAAACTGAAGGGCTCAGGGCTCTGGAGGATGGATAGCGCCGCCCAGGCAAAATACAGCTGATTTGACCATTAAAGTGCATTTATTAAGAAAATGTTAAACTGAGAAACAACTTTGATATAATGTCAAGCAAACAAATAATTGTTTTTAAGTGATAATCTTGTTAAATTCTTGCTAAAGTCCTCCCATGCACATTATTTGAAATTTGACAATAATTACCAGTAGTAATTATTGTCAAATTAAAGAGGAAATGTTGGTTAATTTTTGAGTGTAGTACCTTTTTTGACCACTGCATGGCAGTATAAGACTGTATGAGCTGAAGGATGGATAGTGAAGGAGCGAGCAGCGTATCTCTTTAAGAAAATGAGTCTCAGCTTCTTTTTGCAGAGAAAAACAACTTTTTACACTAAGGCATGGATTTCAATTGTGAATTTTGGAGTTTTGACAAGAGGTTTTTTCCCCAAGGTCGGCCTGTTAGCTTAGCTCGTAGCTTAGCTTCTCAGCTTAGCTGCTTTTAAAGAGCCAAAAATGCAATTTTGGACAATTACACACATAAAAATAAAAAATAAATAAAACAGAGAAAGGGAGGCGTCAGTGAAGAACACGGGAGTTCAGTGTCTTAAGAGAGACATGAAGAAACAATAAAGCAGATACTGTATATAAAAATGAAGTTGATAATTTTCATTCATCATGTGATTAATTGATTTATTGTTTATCGCGATAGGCCTAATCACAGCTTCACTGAGCGCTTTAGTTAATCTCAGAACCATAGTTCAGGTAGAATTGCATTATTCCAATTATTTTATTTTATTTGTACTTTTCCACATATACAGTAGCCTGGCCCTCGCCTTCCTGCACAGCTCCGCTCAATAGGCTATATGCCACGGACTTCCGTTCCATCACTTCCGCATTCTTCACCCGTAAGACGCACTTCCGGTTTGCAGTCAACACGGTGTTAGCGATGGCGTTCTTCACGAGATCTCTGCAGGACTTGCCGACAGTCACTGTTAATAATGTCTACAGAATAATTCAGACCTTCTCTAAAGCGCCCACATTAAGAAGGATAAAGGATTTAAGCTTTGTGTCCAACTACATAAATAAATATGAAGGTAAGTCGGTATTTGTTTTCAGTTCACCAAACTACCTCGTAGGCTAACACAGCTAACATAGTTAGCCTTGCTAATCTGTTGAGTAAACGTGTTTTGTCTGTACAATGTTTTCTTATTAACACAAATGTTAGTTTCAAACAAGGAGGCAGGAGATTTAGAGCAGATTTAGAAACAAAAGTTATTTTAATTCAAGTTTGTTTACAAAAGTTGAGCTGAAGTCAAACCTGTTAAATCACTGTTTGTAGCAGGCCTTAATAAGAGATGTTTTCTTTCACTGCACAGGACACGGCAGGTGTTGGTGATGATGAGGGAACCCCTGGTCCATCCTAGATGTTTGTGAGACGTGGGAAGACACCACCACTACAGCTCAAACATGAGGGAAGCAGTGAGGAGCTGAGATTGGATCCAAACAACAACAAACAAGTTGTTCCACTGAGGCACTGTAATCTGACTGATTACATGTTTTTAAATCTCCAAAAGCAGTCGAGGAAGCTGGGAGTTAGTCAGAAGATGTAATAATAATAATATAATTTAAACAGTGTTTAAATATTGTGCCTCATTTAGCTTGACTCATACGTTTTGTACAGTAATGTAACATTATCATCAAATTTCTTTTTAATAAAATGGCTAAAACGACTCTAAGCCTGTCTTAAACCAAAATACAGTACACATTTTTTTTGGGTGATAACACATCAATGAAGACAAAAGTCAGAATGTTTTGAACATTTTATTTTCTTACAAGTAGTAAGTAGTGTGACTGTAGTGTCAGGGTAGTCCTTGAAGTCTGCAGGTAGATTTTTATGTATCTGCTCTTCAGGTAGAGCCGAGTACTGTCAATACAAAGTTGCTGTGAAAATCCGTCTGACCGTGGACTGATGGACACCGTACCGGTCAGCAAGGTCCCGTTGCTTTGATCCAAGGTCAAGGTCATTTAAGAACAGGAAGAACTCAACGGGCTGCAGGGTATGAGTTGACGGGGTGGTGTGGTTAAATAATCAATAAATAACACTGAACAACTGGTAATAACTAATAATTAAATCTCAATGTCACTACAGTACTTGTGCAATAACTTGTCACACAACCTGTGTAATGTTGATTATGTGCATACATATATATGCACATAAAGTTTTAATATATATATATATATATATATATATATATATACATATAATTATATATTATTATATATACTGTATGTGTATATATTATATATATATATTTAAAACTTTATGTGCATGTTAGCTTATATTACTAGCTTGAAATACTTGCAGTAGTTAATTCAAATTCATCCTGCTGCATTGTTATATCCGTCTCTCTTCAGGACTTTGTGAATATTATAATTACTTTTTCACTGTGCATGCTTTTAGTATACGTACAGTAGTTTGTTCTTTGATTTTTAGCAAGTCAAATCTGCTCTTCTCATCCTGAGCACTTCATTGTACTGTTAACTCTGTGTTAACCTGTATAAGACAAATAAACACAAGTTGAACTTGATGGGGAGTTCCTCTCAGTTCTTGGTGAACACCGACCATGAATGGCAGAGCAGTCATGGACCAGCAGGAACACATCAGGAGGTCAGATGATGCAAAGCTGGAAAAAAAACCACCAAGTGTTCATATTTACCTACAAGTAAAAAACCAAACGGAGAACTCTTTATGAGAGTTATGCTTTAAAATAAATAATTACATCTCAGGAAATAAAAGTTTAATTGAAGTGAAACAGTTCTGGTTTCATATTAAAGGAAACAGCAGAGAATATTTCAGAGGTGTAACAGCCCTGAAGTTACTAAGAGTTTACAAACATATTTACAAATTAGAAAACATATGTTAAAATCGGAATATTATTTTAAAAGTATGTAGTTACAAACTTTTATTAAATCACTCATCATGACTCCAACATTAAATCTACAAGTGCAGGGTGTGGAATCGAGTCATATTCATGTTTCTTACTGAGCTGCAGCTGCTGTGTTCTCCTCCTCCTCGCTGTCTTCTCTGCTTCTCTGCCAAAGCCCCGGTCATGGAAGTGGAAGGGACACTCGAACAATGCAGGTACAGCTCATTTTTAACCACTGTTTGATGCTGGCTCTTGAATATTCTGAGGTTTAAAACGCCAGCTACAACCGAGTGTTAGCTTTAAGGCTAACTCGGTTAGCCACGAACTCTGGCATTAAAATATAAAAAACTAAGCGCTCTATTGTACCTGCTATTCACTGGACACAACGGCACACAACAAATCTCTCTTGTTGTACCAGTAGCTCGCAGATAATTTATCTTTTGTGTCTTTTACATGGTCTAGTTCTAGAAGCTACCGCTAAAAACAACTGCTGTCGACCAGAACCGGAAGTGAAGCCTACGGGTCACATTTTAACGGAAGTACGTCACCACTACCCGTGGCATATAGGCTATTCTCATTTCCCTTCACTGCACAGTCTGGGACTGCACCCACCCACAAGGATTTCTCCGGTAGATTTTTGTTCGGACCAATCAGAGAGCAGAAGGCGGAGTTTTGAACGACGTCGACTGACGTCGTCATTCAAAATGGCTGCCGCCACGAAGGAATTTTCAATAAAACAAGGTAAAAAACTATTATTTCTCTGCTGAGAAAAAATATATTTCATAGCTGACGTTATATCAGAAGTGTTCCTGAGCAATCAGAGAGCAGAAGGCGGAGTTTTGAACGATGTCGACTGACGTCGTCATTCAAAATGGCTGCCGCCACGAACGAATTTTCATCAAAACAAGGTAAAAAACTATTATTTCTCTGCTGAGAAAAAATATATTTCACCGCTGACGTTATATCAGAAGTGTTCCTGAGCTTAACAGTTCCTAAATCAATTCACGAAATGGTCAAATCTGCTGGATATTAAATAGTTTCGGTTTGATATTTTCCAAACAGCCTCGGGTGCGCTACGAAAATAAATGATAAAAAATCGAATTTTATCTCAAATGTTTCATCTAGGCCAACAGTCAGTAAATTAAAGACATATAATTACACACTGGTGGCAGAAAAAATATCCACCGAGTGGTTTCTGAGCAATTTATCTGAATAGCCTGGACCTCACCAGACTAAACTAACAAAACTCTGCCTCCTGTTCTCTGATTGGTCCATTCAAAAATCTCCAGGAGAAATCGTTGTCTATGGCAGAGATGCCAGACCCTAGTCCAAAGCGAAGTGAAGGACAAGGGTCTGGTTTAAACCAGGCTACATATACAGTATAGAGAAAAACTTTTAGAATAGCTAACGACTCTAAAAGAGATAAATAATCCAAATGCTGATTTAGATTAATGTTACCACTGTAAGAAGATCTGTAAAACGAGATTCCCAGAATAATAAACTGATGATTCCCTGAAACTGAAATATTAATCTCTGAATTTGTGTGTTCTTTGTCTGAAACAAATTACAGGTGGTCCCCGACTTATGAGCGCTCTTACTTACGAGGTCCCGGACTTACGAATATGCATCTCATAAAAAAAAAATATATATATATATTTTTTTTTTTTAAATAAATGAATACATGTACAGTAGGGCTGTGCGATATGACGATATATATCGTGGGGACGATAGAAACGTGTCTATCGTGCTACTTTCCTTCTATCGTCTCTATCGTGATAAATAAGAATAAAAAAATAACTGTCGCAAATAAGCTTCATATTGTGGTTTTGCGAGATGACGGCGCGGCTTTATGTTTGACGCACGCGCGGGTTTGCGACACATGCTTTACGTGGTTAAACTCGAGAGCAACAGAGACGCAGGCGCATGAAGCCGGTGTCTCAACCATAGATCTCAACAAGGAGAAAACAGCTGCACAGGCAGCCCAAGAAGAATAACTTTTACCAAAAAGAGGGGGAAGCTCACCTTGTTAGCTTCCATTATTTCGCTCCGCTGAAACTCGGAGACAAAATGGGTCCAGAGGACACGAACCCAGAGTCCAACCGAGTCCGAACTCGGGTCCAGTTAACCAATACAAAACAGACCAGAGACACAACAGAACCGCAATCAAACGCAACGTTTTCTCTTTTCTGTTTCTTGCTTTGTTTACTCAAACTTCAGAGCGGATTTCTTCTTCGTGAGTTTCATTAGCAGCTGTTGTTTTACCGCCACCTGCAGGAAAAATTTGGACCAAAGTAGAAAAGGAGTTGTTTGTTTGTTTGTTAGTTTATTCATTTTATAAAATGAAATACAACAATTAACGTATTCATAATAGAAAAAAAATAATAAAATGAAAGGTAGCAGATGAAGAATAAATCTTATTAAATCTGCTCCTTATTCATCTAATAACAGTTCAAACAATATTTTCTATAATAACAAAATAAGTAAATAACTCAGTCAATTTTCAATTCACATATATCACACATTAAATTAGATTCATTTATATTTTTTTAGCAATTCATTTTTTACCAGTTTCTTAAATACAAGGAATGATTTGGCTTCCTTAACATTTGTCATTTGGCATTAAGTCATTCCATAATCGTACTCCTTGAATTAAGGTAGATCTAGTTTCTACTTTGGTCCAAATTTCCTTGTTCTTTTTGTTCACATTCTTATAATTGTAACTATCTGTAGTAAAATAATAAAATAAAAAAACTTTGGTCCAAATTTTTGCTGTACACACACACACACACACACACACACACACACACACACACACACACATCGTGTTGTATATGGTAAAATGGTAAATGGAGCTTATTTATATAGCGCTTTCCAGCCCCCTGTGAGGAGCCCCAAAGCGCTTTACAATACCAGCCATCCACCCATTCATACACCGGTAGTGGTAGCCTGCCTTGCAAGGCGCCATCCAGACCTACCGGGAGCAACTCGAGTTTAAGTGTCTTGCCCAGGGACACAACGACACATGGTATCGTTATATATCGTGACATATATCGTTATCGTGATATAAAAAAGTCCATATCGTGATATATGATTTTTTCCATATCGCCCAGCCCTAATGTACAGTACTGTACAGTCACCAAGCACTTAGCCTATCCTAACACAGTTTTTAAAGATGANCTCGAGATTTTTGCCCGTGCACAAGGTGTCACGCACCCCATAAATAAGCAGAACAGAACCAGAATAGCTAGTGGCAAGGCCAAAATCTTGACCAACACCTGAGGCCATGATCCTCTCGTGAACCACGACAGTGCATGCCACAGCCCTGTATGCGCCTCCTCCGTCTGATGCTTCTGAAGCTCCCTCAGATGGCGCAGGGCCGCTGTCACCCTGACCTGTGGATCTGAAACAGACGCATCAGGTATAAAGGTACAGCAGGTGCCATTATTAATCACCTCACACACTCCATTAACAGATGCTTTAAACAAATCCAACAGCAAATTATGATGTAAAGACACAACATACATGGCCCACCGCTCTGCAGAGGTGGTCCCTAACGCCTGCACCGACTCATAAATGAACATCCCAAATTGGTAATCTAAAGCTTCCATGCGCAACAGGTGGTCCCCGACCTTCGACCCCGGGAAGAAGCCACGCTTCCATTCCACTGGGACCTCTGAACCCCAAGAAGACTCGAGCTGACTGACGTCAGAAGTCTTTGAATGTCCCACATAGTGAGAACCATTACTCAAAGACACCAGGTACGACCCCTCTGTAACCGCAACTGGTGCACAGCACCCAGTCCAGTTCACTGGCAAGGTCAGGAATACCTGATGTCCACACAGCCATGCCAAGTCCTCAACCGGATACGTACCATTGCTGCTAGGCACACTCATGAACTCCCTTCTCGGATGGTACACCGCCCTGCACCTCTCCTCAGGGAGGGACCCCACTACCACCTGATATGAGTCCTGATGATGGACGCGGTGCACACAGACAGGAAACTGTCCACTGGATGGCCATTCTACAAATTGAGCTAACACCATCGGGTGTGATAATGTACTCAATGTGCACCACTTAGGCTGACATTGCAGGTGCTCCATGTAGAATCCTCTGGAGCTCATCTGCAGAACACAAAATGACAACATCCGGTCAAGAGGTGTAATCGTCAATGGCCGCTGTGATTCCTCAACAGAAAGTGGGGTACAGACGTAAGACTCAGACCTGTGGCGGCTTCTGGCCAAAAACTGCGCATACCTGTACCAAGAGTTCCTCTGAAAGACTTCAGAAAAATTCATCGATATATGACCAGCCTCCTGTACCTGCGTCCATGTCCCCTGCATGAGGACCTCTCTCTCGCTCCTCTGATGAGGTACAGGATGACAGCTTGGATGACCTGGTATCACACAGAAATATTCCAACAACAGAATAGTGGAAACTATAATCAATGACCCCACACCTGCAGCTACCATTAGCCTCTTCTGCCCCTCAGCCATGCTTGATATAGTTCGAAATTCTCTACAGTGTCAAACTTTGAACCCTGGAGTGGGATGAAACACAACAGAAACACAAATTACCCCCTTCTCAGTTAAATCTGCAGAACCTAAAAAAGAAAATACACATAAAAAGCAGTGTGGAAACCCAACCATCAAACATATGCACAGTTTACAAAATCTTCTTCTTGTAATTTATAATTATTATAATTAATTTTTCTTTTAATCTTTATTATTCAGGAATCACTGGAACCGCACCTGTAAAAATACATCCTCAAAATGAATAAATCACACACCCATTGAATTTTGAACCAGGAATATGAAAGTGGTCAAAAACCTCTAATATTTTATGATTTAACGCTGAACTTGAAAAATGTAACTCCAAACCCTTGAAAGTTAGACCTGGAAACGATGTGTTGTTCTGCTGAATTCTAATTTTAAATATAAGTAAGTCTAATTGATAAAAGTTAAAAGTTAAAGTGTAGCAGCAAATTATTGACCTAAACCAATTCTAAGATAAGAAATGGTCATTAATTTTATATTAAAGGTGAAATCAAATATCTAATCCTAAATGTGTGACCTTTACACTGTATGATTTAAAATTTAAAGTTTAAAATATTGATGATTCAATATTGCAAAATAGAAACACCTGTAAAATTCAAAACACTCTGTCAGCCTTTCTGAGTCGATTTAACCCTTGGTTTTCTGTTCTGTTCCGATGTTTGTTGAAAGCTGTATTCTTCAGAGGTCACCACCCTTTTCCTTGGGCTGCAGATTTGCTGATGATTAATGCCAGGTGGGTTGTGTCCAATACCCCGTTCCCCTGGCGGCAAACACTGCCCCTAACCCAAAAGTGAATGGTCGACCCCCTCTTTTATGCTCCTGTTGGTGTGGCTTGCCTTGTTAAGCTGCAATCATGCAGCATGCGCTCTTCTCTCAAAGCAACAAGGCAGACAGGCCTGGCACCAGGGGGAACTGTTTCCCTATCGTTCTGGTGTCCTTGCAAAAGCAAGCACAAAGATGCTCTCCAGGAAGACAGGTGTTTTCAGGAAGCTCCACCACTCGAACCAGAACACCTCACGAACAGATGACTTCCACGGAAAAGGAAGTGAAACGAAGCGGCAACTGAAGCCCACACCTTTTCGACCACGACACCTTCTCGACCACGCCCTCTCAGATGAAGATGCAGGACAGCCGACCTTTCGTGTGAACCTGCCCGCTCCAGATGCTGCTCCGGAGCTCTCAGCTCTGAAGCTCCGTCCGAGCTACCTCGACCTTTCGTGATGACCTTTGAGGTTCGCTCTCCGGACCACTCTGGCTGTGCCTCCCCCTCTCTGGCACGCTGCTGGTGATGTGTGCCCCAACAGCTCAGATGTGCTCGCCCACTTGGTGGCCCTCTCTTATGGACTCTGAGAAGCACCCAGGGTGTCGGTGAGCCTTCCCGCCTCGTTCAGGCCTTGTGATCTCAGGTGTCACGGTTCCAAAGGTCTGGAGATGGAAACTGGACAAACAACTATTAGTCTCTCAAAGTACATCATATGCGACATTACAACAACCCTTGTCCCCTATCTACAGGTGCCCTCAGCCCTAACGGCCATTTTATAAAGCCCCAAGTAAATTAATTTTAGTCTGTGCACAGATTTCGGCCAATTTTGTTTCAAAAGTGGGCTAACATGTTTGAGGCCTAAAGTATTTCTAATATTCCTAGATTCGCATTACTAAAATGTGTACCATTATCTGATCTAATTTTACAGGAAACCCATGACATGGAATGTAATAATTGATTAAAAAAAGTTTTGGACCGGTTTTGTCGTCTTCTCTTTTAAAATTTTATTTTTATTTTTCAGCCCCTTGTCAGCCGGTGAGCGCGGCACACCAACCATAAATTTCTGAACCTTTCACCGATTCGAGCATGTCTGTACGACCAATTATTATCTCATGACCCGGTGTCATCATGGTCGAAAATTCCTAGTTCGCGCGACCTCCTCGTCCGTTGAGTCTCACGCAATGAATGCACGGCGCAATGTTCTGATCAGAAAATTTAAATGTGTGTGTGTCACCAGCTGAAATCCCCTTCAGCTGGTGTGCTCCACACTCTCGAGTTGCTGCTCCTCAAAATCTTCTTCTTTTCCACCTTCTGGATGGTCCACCCTCCACCTGCTTCACTCCAACTCCATGGTCCTGTTTTCAGGATCTCTCTTCAGGAGCCGCCACTGCCTTCTGGTGCTGGGCCCACCTTTTGCTTCCAATTGACGTTTCCTGATGTTCCTTTTGCTTCCAACTCAGCCAAACAGTCACATTGTCATCGTTTAGTGAGTCTCGGAGTGGTGGTCACGTCAAGAGGTGGTACCATTTCTCATGTCTGCCTCACTCGTCTCCCTGTGCTGTTCACAACCCTCTCTGGTCCTCTGAATGAGCTTAGTTTGTGCTGCCCCCAAAGTTCACACATAGCCCTGCCTTCGCCCTCTGCGCTGACTGTGTTCCTTTTTCCGCTTCAAACCTACCATCGCGTCCAAAACACTGACCTGTCTGAAGCCCCTCACCAAACCAGCACTATCGCTGTTCCGCTTTTCTGTCCACAATAACCATTTTTCTCACTGACCACCACGTGCGCCTTCTGTATTTTCCTAATTTATTGATCTCGTTGTACCCACCAGACTCCTGCCAATGCCTCCCCTCGAGGAGAAATGCCATTAAATATTTAACCTTTAAACCTAATATGAATAATTGAGGTGACACCAATTTCACCTGTGAAGATATCCACAAACTCATTTTCCTGTAGGCCTCGGGATGAGAACCTTGTTATCTTATTTTAGAGCCTACTGGGATGGGGAGAAGCAGACAAACAGAACTCACCGTCTATTAATCCTGTGGCCTGCGGTGGCCTGTTCTATGTGTCATCATTAAATAATGCACTTTACGTTTGGCCCTGAGACTGAGGCCCCAATGTGACCCCACCAATTCGAATGTGAAGCCGACGCCTTCACGGGTTGCTGGATGAGTGACTCGTGACAGCTGTTTCACATGCTCATGCTCTGATCGTGTGAATTTGTCCATTTGTCCAGCTTAGGTCAGCTCCAGTGTCCCGCCCCTTTTGTCTGGGTGGCTTTCTCTGCAGGATGCCCCAAGTCCTGACTTCACTTGATTTCACGTTGTGTTTGCTGACCTTGACATCTGTTCGTGTCCTGGACTGTTGTTTTGTTCAGGTCGTAGCCTTGAACTATGGTTGAGGAAGTTCATGGACATTCTGGTGTTTGAATGACAGTTCTTTGCTTTTTCCTTCAACTGTCTTTGTGTCCATTCATGAGTGAGAGGTCTCGCTCCCACTTCCTGTCCGCTGTCGCTCTCAGAGTCAAAATGAACCATGTAGACGTCAACTTTATGCATTCAAATCCAATGGAGCCATCACTGTTCCCCCAATCTCCTGACAAACGAAAAGTTTCGTGCATTTTGGTTGAATCCTAGCTCATGGCAAATTACATTATGTGTGTGGTAATAAAGAAATCTGCCTGTCTCTTGCTCCATTCCCACCAGCTTTGTGCTGTTAGGCTGTGAAAGAAAAACAAATTAATCTAACGCCCCTATATTATTAAACCAAAATTCAAAAGCTACATTTGTTTCCTTCGGCATTTGTCTCCAACCAAAACACATCTCGCAGGGTCTGGTCTGCACAACGGGTTTTTTCACCTCTAATCTAAAGTCCAAAAGCAGAAAAAATAAATTTACATCAACTTTAAAGTTCACTGAACCTCAACCCGAAACTGTCTCACTTCTCTCTAGAACTCTCGTGTTTGCCTAATTGGTGAATTGCTGACCTCTTAAAATTTCCACAATAAGTTTTTTCTCTGTGGCTGATTTCAAGATAAATGTTTAATCTCGCCTCACCTTCCTCATCTTCTCTCTGATACTTCCACAACCCCTCTCTGTGGCCCCCCTTCTCTCCTCTTGGGGCCTGAACTGGCTCCCTCCATCTCCTACCTCCTGTCTTCTGTCTCTACGTCCTGATTCCTGTCTCTTTCTCAACTTCCTTGTGTACTTTTCTGTCTCAACTTCCTGTTTGCTCCTTCATCCACTTGCTTTTCACTTTCTGGGTCACCTCATCCCTCTCTGTCTTTGCCTTCCTCCACATATCTCCTGATATGAATCTCTTCCATTGCTCCTCATTTCTGGCTGCTCCTCTGTCACCCCCAAATACTTCTCTGACAACCTCCCCACTTCCTCTGTCTGACCGACTTCCTGTTTCCTTACTTCTGTTTTCTCACTTTCACATCCCCTTCTCTTCACAACCTTCTCATCTCCCTCAGTCTCTGCAACTTGCTTCAAACCTCCTGTAGGTGGCGCTGTTTGACTGCTCTTTTTCCTGTCACCAGCTGCTCTAAATTTTCTTTTAAATTGAGCTTTTCTCTGTGTGCCCTAATGCAATTAAGAACAATTCTCCTAGAAGGTCAATCTGTTTCAGCTGTCCATCATAATTATTAATTAACTGTTGATAGTCTGCTACCGTTTTACAATGTGCTATCTTTTGTTTGTCTTGTTTACATCTGGTTAGGACTAAATTAGCTAAATTTCCTGTTGATCCGTCTGCTTCCTCAACAATTTTAGACACTAATTCGCTCAACTGGTTACACCTCTCTGTGCTTTCAGTTTGTAAACGTCTGATATTTGCTCGGATCTGCAGCAACAGTTCAAGAATGTCTTTTTGTTCCTGCATTTGTTCACCTTGCATGTGCTCCATCTTGCCTTCACGCAATCTCATTCACTCAAGATGTTTATTGATCATCCGTTCTCACATGCACTCGAGTTCTGTTGTAAAACACAGCAAAAAGTCTGAAACAATTCTGAGGTGAAAACCTCTTGTGTCCAGGTTTATTTCTATGTTGAACAACATCTCCCTCTGGCGAATAAAATTATGGCAGCACCATTCACCACTGAAAAAAAAGAAAACTTCACTTCACACTCTGAGTCGACACAAACAATTAATGACCATCAAATGGACACATATATACAAGGATCCCCTCTTTGACATTAATGAAACACGAAAACACAAAAGAAACGAGTAAAAATGCATGCAAAACGGCCGAAACTCAAAAAATCCAATCAGCACCGCCCCACAATGAACCGGCGGGCTTCCCCCTCAACTGACCAGTGGTCCGTGACCACTCTCTGGTCACGCCTCCAGTGCGAGTCCACTACGGCGAGTAGCTAGTTCGCCGCAGGGCACACTCGGCAGACGTTCCTCCCACGTGACCGCGATGTATTCCCGCGATACACCGCCTCACGGAGGTCCACTTCCCACAGTGGCTTCTGGTCTGACCCGCGACAGACCAGGCAACGGGTCGCTCGGCAACCAAAAACAGGCGGCACGGGGTGATCACGCACACAGTGACGTCCCAGGAAGTCGGGAGCTCCCCTAACGTGGTACGTGCAACAGAACATCCCCGCGAGTCCAGCCACTCTGATTGAAACGAGCGCACCCGGAAACGTCCGATGAACACGTAGCGACGCGTGCACGCCTCCCCCCTCTGGCCTCGGGCGGACGGTAACCCCCCCGTCCGTGACCAGCGGCAGCGAAACACATGACACAGACGACGTTCGACGTTTGATCCCCCAAAAAACAAGTATATGAAACACGAAAAACACACACGACGACACACGAAGGAAAAAACACGGGCACGCGCCCCCTCTCTTTCGAGCACGCGCCTCGGCCCGAAACCGAGTTGTCGGGCCCGTCCCGCACACACACACAAAGGAAAAACCACGGGCACGCGCCCCCCTCCTCACGAGCACGCGGCTCTGCCCGTGAACGCGCAGCGGGGACCGTCCCGCACCAAACAAGCGTCTGTTCAAACTGTAACCCGTGTCGACAGATCAAATCAAACTTCTATTAATTAACTTTAACTTGAAGAACCAGAATTTATCACGAGTCTGGACTTCATTTGTGCGCAGTTTAATTTGTGACGTGGCCAAATAGTCGGTTTTGTTTAAAACACGGTCGACTCACCTGATTTGTCTGTCAGAGCTCCACTGCTGCACAGCTGAAGAAGAGCCACGTCGTTTCACCAAATCAGAGAACGAGAGACAAGGCCATCACGTCGGGGTCACCATTTGAAGGAGATATTTCGACGGTGTTCAAAATGACCAGGCTCTCATGTAAAAAAGATCAAGATTTATTTGGATCAACACAGGTTACAGGTTAACAGAGTTACAGCATAAACAATCATTTGTGCACAAATTACTGTGAGCCATATTGAGCACTGACCTGTCCGACGCGCTGTTCTCAAAAAGTGCTCAAGATGTCTGTCTCTTCTCGGCAGTATAAAGTGCAGCTTTGGGCTTTTCTCGTTTCTCATTGGCTTAGGGCCTGATAAGGAGCCTTGGAGCTCCCTTGTTTATCTGTTTTATGGCCTTGGAGATTTTATGGCTGGAACAGAGGTCTAGTCTGAAAACGCTCCTTTGTTCTGCATGTTTAAAATTGTCAGATCCATGTGTTTCGTGTATTCTCTTTAATGTAAATTCATGTAGTTAATGTCCAGTTACACTAATTGATGACCAAGTGTGTGTGTTTGTTTTATAAGTGCTCAGCCTTAGTTTAAGTAAAACCTGTGTCGGCCAAAGCAAACACAAAGTGCCTTTCTGCTGCCAAGAGCTGTTAACCCTCTCTTTGCTGGATCTAAACGCGTGCATTATAATGTTGTTTAATTGCATAAACGTTTGTAAAACCATTGTAAATACCTTGATTATAGAGCGCTTGTTATTAGTTTCAAGTAAGATTAACATATAGAACATCTAAATGTGTGTATATTCCTTCATTTTTTAATGTAAAAAAGTACGAAGTAAAACTTATTTCTCATAATTTTACTTTTTTCAAAATTACAAGTGTCATGGGAATTTAGGTAGAGGTTATGGATGTTCTTTAGTAACTAATGTTAAACTGTGTGAATTAGAGAGTTGCTTTGCTGCCCAAGAAAGACCACTCAGAGCTTTTTGAGGAGCACGGAGCCTGCACACCTGATAAACTCCAAGGCCTCCTCCTCCGTTGTCTGTAAACTGGAAAGTAGAGGTCATCCTGACCTCATCTTTTTCTGATAAGCATTATAAAAATGACTTCTTTATACTGTCCTTGGGCAGACCTCGTGATCGGAGCTTCAATGTAACGTCTGTGTAAGGCTGTTTTGAACTCTGCCCTCTTGTAAGTAAACTTGTCATATTTGTAGTATAGTTTGACCCCAAGTGGCAGACCGGACAGAAAAACAGAAACAGTTATCAAAAATAATATTTTATTCACAGGTGCGGGAGCTGCAGATGGAGAAGAGGACAATGGTGAGTAATGGATCTGTTAAATTGAGATCTCTTTTTTTTCATGAAATATTTATTCTAGTAATTATCTAGTGGAGTTTTTTTAATAGGATAGAAAGAAAGGAAAGACGGAAAGTAAGAATACTAAATATAAGAAATATACCGGTACACAAAGAGAGCACAAGGCAAAACACCCGACCACTGTCTGTAGACCTGCAAAGAACATGACAAAACACAACAACAAAATAATAAGAACTTAGAATATTCATGACTTTGCAGTAAATTTCTATAAATATATATACCCATACCTACCCATATATACATACATACGTACACTTGCATATACATTCAAATACATATCTACATACAATACCTGCATGTGCATCCCTGCATCTATTTGTGTGTGGTTGAGAGCATGCATAAGTGACTGAGTAATATTTAGTGAACATTCAGTTACAACTGGAAATATGAATTATGTTTTTCAGAACGTATGTTAGAATAAACATCTAAAATATTTAACAGATAATTTAAAAGGGACTCATTTTTTAAACTATAAATTAATGTTGAATAATTATTAGAAACATTAATTAATATATTACCATTTCAGTGCTCTGTAAACGATTTAGATGTGGGAGAATGCCTTCAGCCTCGTCAACTTACAGCTGCTGTAAACTCAGACACCTGCTCACTTCCTGAACGTGAAAGCATAAAAACAGCAGCAGCAGAAACAAAATTATAACCTGCTGTTTCTTGTTGATCACTCGAAATAACTTAGGCTTCACTGAAGCCAAATCGCTAAAATCTAAACTTTTAAATTGCTAAATTCGTCCGATGCGTTTGTATTCTCCCCCATTGTTTTTCAATGTGCGCGTTCGAGCGGAGTCTGGACCTTACGTCACTGATCACGTGACGGAAAATCCCGGAAGTTTAGGGAGAAACACGGCGCAAAGTTTAAACTCATTTAGAACGGATTTTTCATTAATTTAACATTTTATTTGCAAAAACGAACATAGTTCAATGATATAATATATATATATATATATATATATATATATATATGTATATATATATATATATATATATATATATATATATATACAGGTAGTCCCCGATTTACGAGCGAGATCCGTTACAACGAGGCGCTCGTAAACCGGAAATCTCGTAATTTGGAACGGCCGCCACGCTTCTCGTAAGTCCGGAATTTCGCTCGTAAATTGGAACGGTTTTGCTAGCGCGACTACGAACACTCGTTTTTCATCGAAAAACTGCTTATGAGTGCATAAAAATGATCGGAAACGTGTGTCCACATGTTTAGCTAACGAACTGTGGTGAAAAAACACAGGAAAACTCAGTATTTTTTGCGTTTTTTCCAATAATTCGCCAGCTCGTAAGTCCGGAACCTCGTAGATCAGAGCGCTCGTAAATCGGGGACTACCTGTATATATATATATGTTGAGCCATTTTATGAAAAGTACAAAAATCATGTCAGTGAATCTTTAACTCTTTTTTTTACCTGTTTGTGTTTTATTTCCAGTCTGTGACAGAGATAGTAGCTGACTTCTTCCTCTTCAGGGAAATCCACCAGAGAGCACCTGCAGCTAAGAAGTCTGTGATGACTGAACTCTATAAACTTTTCCAGGGACCTGTCCCACCTGGGGGTGCAGGTCCAAGAAGAGGTTGTGACTAATGAGGACAAATACAGCCACACTGCTGCTACTATTGTTATTGAGATGATTTTCTCCACCGCTGGAGATATTCACTGCAACTAGATCTGTGCTTTTAGCAGAAAATGTGGACAAGTTGGTCTTTTTGGACAAAAACTCAAAACTTGATTAGTTAGATTGTAAACAGTTTGTTGCTGCTTATTGTTCTGGTTCTGACTGTTATTGTATTTATTAAGATTTGTATTATCATTAGTAGAGATGTAACAGTACACGTGGGTGTACCGAACCGTTTCGGTACGGCACGTTCGGTCCACCTGCGAACTAAGTTTCCTACATGAGTTTCAGCACGGCGCTATTATCTGCAACACGCATAGCATTAGCAGCCTAGCTTCTCGTTGCGGTGTCCTGTTTGGGAACGTTATGGCTTCCTTGTTAAAAGACGAGCACAAATCCAAAGCTGTGTGTGGACGTTGTTTCACGAAGATTAGATCTGCAGCAGCAACACGTCTGACTTGTTAACACACTTGAAACGACGTAATCCGAACATGAACATTTTCTCCAAGCAAGAAAAGCAGCTTGTAAACACAGAACAGCAGCATTTAAACAACCTTCAGGTAACTCAAATCGGTCCAGATCAATAACACAAGCTGTAGGAGTTTTTAAAACTCTGGATCTACTTCTGAATGTTGTTTATGCGCCGGCTTTAAAGGTCCACTGACGTGATTTTTTTAACTATTCATAAAATTGCTCAATATACAGTATATATTTTTTATCATTTAAATATGTTCGTTTTTGCAAACAAAATGATAAATCACTTTAAGACAAGAAAGTTCATGCTCAATAATCTAGGTATCAAATCCAATAATTCTCAATCAGGTCATCTGGACAGTTTCTTTTTTAGTAGAAACGTTTCACCCTCACTCCAGAGGGCTTCATCAGTCCGAGTATTTCCAGCACACTGTTCCCCCACCAAGCCATAAACAACTTAAGTGGACCAACCAGTTTGTTGGAGCCAAGATGGTTTCTGATGAAAGGGGATGAAGCCCTCTGGAGTGAGGGTGAAACGTTTCTACTAAAAAAGAAACTGTCAAGATGACCTGATTGAGAATTATCGGACAATTCACTTTAATTTTGCTTTAAAAGTGATTTTTATCTTCAAGCCGTGTTTAATCATGGGAAATCCGATTACACACGAACGCACCATCTGTGACGTAGTGAGAGGCAGAGGGCTCTGGTCTCTTTAATAGCGGACAATTTAAAACCAGATGAATTTATCAATCTATGTGAAGATTTGAGCTATTTGTCTTCATTTTGGGAAGCAGAAAATAGTTTGGGTGATGGAACAAGAAACAACAGGATCTAATTTAGGTCTGATGCTGTATCAGACTTACCTTCATGTCGAGCTGCTCATACCCGCGCACTGTGACAAGCCCAGAGCTCTGCCTCACTACGTCACAGATGGTGCGTTCGCGTGTAATCGGATTTCCCATGATTAAACACGGCTTGAAGTTCAAAATCACTTTTAAAGCAAAATTAAAGTGATTTATCATTTTGTTTGCAAAAACGAACATATTTAAATGATAAAAGATATATATTTTGAGCAATTTTATGAAAATTAAAAAATCATGTCAGTGGGGCTTTAAAATTATTGAGCGTCGCTACAACATCCATCACGTCAACACTTCAATCAAAAAGTTCAGCACTTTATGAAAAAGCTAAAACTGATATTGTCAGCAAGACCTGGAGCAGATTAAAGCCCTGATGATGATGACCGAGAGATTCAACCACCTCAACCGTTCAAGAGGTATTGTTCTTTTATTATTATCTAATTAACCTTTTTAATTTAAAATTATAATCTTAACTCTTTTTTTTAAAACTCTTTGTGTTTTATTTCCAGTCTGGGACAGAGATAGCAGTTGCCTTCTTCCTCTTCAGGGAAATCCACTAGATCACCTGCAGCTAAGAAGTCTGTGATGACTGAACTCTGAACTAATGGCTCTAACTCAGGACAATTTAATTTAGACATTTTAATATGCATTCCTTCCAGGAACACCAAGCCTTTCAATTATTTTACAGCATTATAATTTTGTTCAGAATGTGATGAGACTTGGTGTTTAGGTGCTAAATTTGGTTACTGAACTCATCCTTACAGACCGTTCACCCCACGATAAGACTGTCGGCGTCCTCCGCTCTGTGCCTCGTGTACTCACTCAGAGATCCTCTTGCTCAGCTCCCGGCTCGAGGGGTGCGAGTTGGCAGTGAAGATCACCAAGCCACCCTTGGTATGGTTCATGTCTCTAGGGTCTCGGCCGCTGCTCTCACCACACTCAGCCAGTGGATCCCTTGGCACCCACGCTGCACTGAGCCCTTCCTGCAGCAGAGATGGAGAAGCAGTTACTTCCTTTTTAAATCTGTCAATCAACTCTCACTGCTCGAACAGAGGAGGAACAGGAAACTCGCCAGCGGTACGCCTTACAGACTCAAAGCCAAGTCGCAAGTTTCCAGTGCAATAACAGCACCGTCACATGACACAGCAACAGAAGTCCTGTGAGCTACAGATCTTCACCCTGAATGCTCTCTGCCACAAGAGTGAAACCTCAGAAGTGGAAGTTTCCATCATATGAATCAAAACGTCTACAAAGATTTCAGGCCCAGTTGTGTACCATGCTGATTCAGCATTCATAAAGTTCTGCTAGTCTGCAGTTAGCCTTTTGCTGTTTTTATTCTTGTAGCTAGCCTTTTGATACTTTTAGCTAGACTTTTGCAAATGTTGGCTCTTAGCTAGCCTTTTGCTTCTGTTAGCCATTTGCGTTTAGCTTCAATCTAGCCTAGTTACATTTGGCTTGACTTTTGCTCATTTAAGCTAGCTTTTTGCAACTTTTAGCTTTGAGCTACTATTTTGCTTTTAGCTTGCATTTTGTTAGATTTCACATGTATTTACCATACCATACCATACCATTTTATTTATAAAGCACTTTAAACAGGAACAAGTCCACACCAAAGTGCTGGACAAACAAACACGCAACAGGCAACACAGACAATGAAGTACAACACGAAAAACATAAAAACATTGCAGATCATAAATCAAACGATCCAATACAAATCAGCTGGCATTGAAAGCAATGGAGTAGTAGTGAGTTTTTAACCGGGATTTGAAAACCGAGAGGGAGGGGGCCTGTTTGATGAGCAGCGGTAACTCGTTCCAGAGTCTTGGGCCTGCTACAGAGAACGCCCTGTCACCCCTGCGCTTAACCCTTGTGTTGTCCTGCGGGTCAAAAGTGACCCGCTACCATGTTTAGCTATAGAAAAAATACCTTAAACTATATTTTTCCAACTTGAAATTTTATGACTTTTCCTAAAGTGACCCCATCATTACAAAAAGTGATACTTTGTTTTTGTCTAGGTTTACATGTGGGCTGTACACCACTAGGGTCCAAAGATCGTCCTATGGGTCATTTTTGACCCGTGAATTATAAAGGCATTTAAACACCAGAAAAAAGTTCAAAGGCCACACACAAACTCTCTCTAACACACACACACACACACACACACACACACACACACACACACACACACACACACACACACACACACAACACACACACACACACATCAAAGACACTAGAACTTGCATTTGACCTGCACCTGCACTCTTGATCTGCAGCTAACCCCTCACATCACACAAGCTGCCAAGCAAAACAAAAAAACAAACTAAGAAATAATAAAGGCTGCAGCTGGGTCAGTCAAAAGAAAAAGGTGCCAGTTCTGCCCCTGGAAGAAGGACTGCAAGACAAAAGCTGTGTGCTGCACATGTGAGAAACACATCTGCAAAGCCCATTCTCACGTTCACACATACTGTCCTTCTTCTTCTTCTTCTTCTTTCGGCTTTTCCCTTTTCAGGGGTCGCCACAGCGAGTCATCCTCCTCCACCTCACTCTGTCCTCTGCATCCTCTGTCCTCACTCCAACTACCTTCATGTCCTCTCTAACTGCATCCATATATCTCCTCTTTGGCCTTCCTCTGTGTCTTTTTCCTGGCAGCTGCATTTCTAACATCCTTCTACCAATATACCCACTGTCCCTCCTCTGGACATGTCCAAACCACTGTCCCTCCTCTGGACATGTCCAAACCATCTCAGTCTGGCCTCCCTAACTTTATCTCCCAGTTGTTCAACATGTGCTGTACCTCTGATTATCTCATTCCTGATCTTATCCATCCTTGTCACTCCTAAGGAGAACCTCAGCATCTTCATTTCTGCTACTTCCAGTTCTTTCTCCTGTCTTTTTGTCCATGTCTCTGTCTCCAGACCATACAACATAGCTGGTCTCACCACTGTCTTGTAAACTTTTCCTTTGACCTTTGCTGACACCTTTTTGTCACAAATCACTCCTGAAACTTTTCTCCATCACTCCATCCTGCCTGGACTCTCTTCTTCACCTCTTTACCACATTCCCCATTTTCCTGGACAGTGGACCCCAAGTACTTGAAGTTCTGCACCTTTGTGACCTCTGCTCCTTGTAGTCTCACTGTTCCACCAGCCTCCCTCTCATTCACACAAATGTACTCTGTCTTACTACGGCTGACTTTCATTCCTCTTCTTTCAAGTGAATACCTCCACCTCTCCAAGTTCTCTTCCACCTGTTCCCTGTTCTCACCACATATCACAATGTCATCTGCAAACATCATAGTCCATGGGGATTCCTGCCTGACCTCATCTGTTAGTCGGTCCATCACCAGAGCAAACAAGAAGGGGCTCACATACTGTCCTACATGTGATAAATATAGTAGAAGTTGAAAATTGTTCACAAAATCAAGCAACATTTTGTTTTTTTGTTGTGTTATGAGAGAAGTATTTTTATAATTCACTTCCTAAAAAATATTTAAAAAATAAACGTGACAAAAAAGTTCCAGATTGTTGACTGTTTTTTCCCTTTCAATATAAATAATTCAGAAATAATTACTTTACATTTATATAATAGCCATAATAAACCTTTACTGTGTAAAAGAAAACTGTTTTGACAGTTGGTTTGTGGTAAAAAAAAAAAGTGTAATACTGTTAACTGGTGATTGTCTTTTTGTATTGTGTAACAAAAATACATGATAAAAAAATATAAAATAAATAAATAATTGAGATGCATTGATAAATAGGTTGTTTCATTGTGGAAAATTGATTTTGGATTTAAAGTTCAATAAAGCTGCTTTATTTTGGGTCTTTGGTAGTGCGGGTCATTTTTGACCCGTAGGACAAGGGGAGTAAACAGAATGTTAAGATCGCACAAGGGTTAAGGCGAGTTTCTGGAACTATCAAGAGTACCTGATCCTCTGACCTCAAAGCACGTGAGGGACATATGGGTGTATCAGATCCGAGAGATAGGCGGGGGCGAGACTGTTCAGCGATTTGTAGACATACATGAGAATTTTGAATTGGATTCGAAGATGAACCGGTAGCCAGTGAAGGGAGGCCAAGACTGGTGTAATGTGCTCTCTTTTGCGTGTGCTGGTTAAAAATCGGGCAGCTGCGTTCTGAACCAGTTGTAATCGTGCAATGGTGGCTTGACTGACGCCAAACAGAAGTGAATTGCAGTAATCAAGCCTAGATGTAATGAATGCGTGAATCACTGTCTCCAGGTTGTTTTTTGATAATATGGGCTTCAGCTTAGACAGACGCCTCAGCTGGAAAAAACAGGATTTGACGATCATGTTTACATGACTGTTGAGTTTCATGGAAGGATCCATTATCACTCCCAGATTTTTGACTTTTTGTTTTTCGGACAGGGGTAGAGCAGACAGGTCAATGCAGTGGTTTGAGGTTGTGTCATTGGGAAGGAACAATATGGCTTCAGACTTCTTATCGTTGAAGCTTAAGAAATTTAAAGCCATCCAGTCCCTGATGTCAGCCAGGCAGTCGAGCAGAGGTTGAATAGAGCCTGTACCATTTTGTCTTAGGGGGAAGTAGATTTGACAGTCATCAGCGTAGAAGTGGAAAGGTATATTGTGTTTCCGGAAAATAGCACCGAGTGGCAGCAGGTATAAGGAGAACAAGAGAGGACCCAGGATGGACCCCTGCGGAACCCCCCATTTAAGAGCCGCCACTGCAGAAGTAAAATCATTGATGGACACACAAAAAGACCTGTCAGAGAGGTAGGATCTGAACCAGTTTAGGGCTGATCCTGAGATGCCCACCCACTGCTCCAACCTAGCAATGAGGATCTCATGGTCGATGCGGACGACACAACAGTGGTAGGTCTCATCAGCAACAACGATGAGACGGACTACAGGAACGAGGTGAGCCGCTTGGCCTTGTGGTGCGGACACAACAATCTCACTCTCAACGTGGAGAAGACAAAGGAGATTGTCGTGGACTTCAGGAAGAGGGATGCACAACATGCCCCTCTGACCATCAACAGCACCGCAGTGGAGAGAGTGGACAGCACCAAGTTCCTGGGAGTGCACGTCTCAAAGGACCTGTCCTGGAGCAGGAACACTGCAGCACTGGCGAAGAAGGCTCACCAGCGCCTCTACTTTCTCCGCAAGCTGAAAAGGGCTGGAGCTTCAACCTCCATCATGTGCACCTTCTACAGAGGTGCCATAGAAAGTGTCCTGACCAGCTGCATCACTGTGTGGTTTGGTGCATGCACTGCATCCTGCCGCAAGAGCCTCCAGCGCATCGTGAAAGCAGCTGAGAAGATCGTCGGCACCTCCTTGCCCTCACTGCAGGACTTACACAGCAAACGCCTCACTCGGAAAGCCCACCGCATGGCAGGTGATCCCACACACCCACTACACAGCCGCTTTAGACTGCTGCCATCAGGGAGGAGACTGAGGAGTCTCCAGGCTCGTACCAGCAGACTGAGAGACAGCTCTGTTCATCAGGCAGTCAGAATGCTAAACACTCTGCCTGCTCTGCCTCCCCTCCCATTTGAACTGCCTTAACACA